>JBAGKO010167737.1:0-18945 GCA_037177275.1 Acacia concinna | reverse complement strand
AGTCAAAAAAAGTGACTTCTACATTAGCTTTTACTTTTTCTCTCTCTCATAAGTCACTTTTTTACTCCCAATCCAAACACAAGTAACTTCTTCTACTCCCAACAAGTCACTTTTTTTACCTCCAATCCAAACATAATTGACTTCTAATAAGTTACTTATTTTTATAAGTTACTTATCAAAAGCCACATAAGGCACATAAGTTACTTTTTATAAGTCACAGCCAAACGGGCTTTAAAAAAAGTTACTTCTCAAAAGAAGTCACTTTTTTTATTTTTCATAAGTCACTTTTTTTACTCTCAATCCAAACACAACTAACTTCTTCTACTCCCAATAAGTCATTTTTTCTACCTTCAATCCAAAAACAATTGACTTATAATAAATTACTTATTTTTAAAAGTTCCTTATCATAAGCCACTTATAAAAATAAGTCATTTTTCATAAGTCACAGCCAAACAGGCTGTTAGATGAAATTCCAATTTACGTTCCTCATCTTTCCTTTTTGTACTTTGGTGAAAATTACGCCAGAGGGCCCATTCATTTTCACATCTTGTTGGCCTATTTCTTTTTAGTATTTGTGGATAAATATTACTAAACCCCACTCTTTCCCCCTCTTAACTTTTTTTATTTTCCCTTACTTCTGTATTTTCAACAAAATATAAAAGAGTATAAGTAGATTTTATTTCCGACAAAATATAAAGAACGTGAGCAAATTTGTACAGAGTGTTGTTTTTCCTAATAAATAAGTGTAATGTAGTTTTGATGTATTATATCATATGCATAAAAATTTATATTTATTTAATTTAGGGAAAATTGTGTTGAAATCCTGAGTAAAGGAATATATGTTAAGAATGTCCCGTGAAATCAACAAATTGATGTGCGGTCCCTTAGGATTTTTCTATCATTAATTAAAATTACTTAAATATCCCTAGTTGTTAGCGACAGCTCCTAGAGTTGTTAATGGCCACCTCTAGGGATAGTCGTCAACAACAGTCCCTGAGGTTGTTAATGACCGCCCCTGGGGTTGTTAAAGGTTGCCCCAGGAGTTGTCAATGTGAGGGTCATTTAATTTATTTTTTTAAAAAAATAACATTCAATGCCCTCAAGTATTTTTTTTTTGTAGCATCCAATATCATAAAATAATTTTTTGTACAATATGTGACAAAATATTTTTTTCAGTAGCATAAATTATCTGACAAGTTACACCATAAAGTATTTTTTCACTATCACTCAATATGTATAGATGAAAAAGTTAAGGGAACATTGCGTAGAAGTCTCGAGTAAAGGAATATACGTCAAAGAGATTCTTAGATAGAAAAAAATTACTGTCAGGTATCAGTTAACAACCTCATGTGTTGCTATGGGGTTGTTATTAAGAACCCCAATAGCCTTTAGGGCGCCATTAACAACTCTACGGGACCTGACAGTAATTTTTTTTATCTCGAGACCTCTTTGACTTAAATTCCTTTACTCGGGACCTCAACGCAATTTTCCCAAAAGTTAATTTAAGAAACCCAGTATTATTGAAAAAATACTTTTAGGTACAAATTTCTAATTAATGAGAATTGCAGAAAAGTATTTTATGTCACAAACTAAATAAAAAAATTATTTTATTATACTAGGTGCTACTAAAAAATGTTTAAAGATAGTAAATATTATTTTTTTAAAAAAATTAAACCACCCTCATAATTTACACACAAAACTATCTAAATTAGTATTCCTTCCAATTCTTATTATAAGGGTTCGTTAAATTTTTTAGAAAATCTTAAGAAAATCATAAGAAAGTTACTTACATTACTTTAAAACATTAAAATTTATCATTTTTCTTTAAATTGTATTGTTTGACTTATGAATTAATATATACTATAATAAAATATGATAATAATATGATTAAATAATGTAATTAGTTTTTTTAAATTTTTTTAAAAAAATCAATACAACCTTGTAAAGGGGCCAAAAATGGAAAACGCGGATCCGCTCCCCTCGGATCCGCTCGTTCTCATGTCAACGCTGATCTTCATTGAAGGCGAGACAATAATTAAGGCACTTCCCAATATTAATTGTGTCAAAAACGGAATTGCGTGGTCAAACTGCAGGAGTTTAATTAACTCACCCCGTCGTGGGGACTTAAAAGTTATGCACGAAGCCCCATAAGAGCGTACGACTCTGCCTTCTGGGAGGTTTGAATAAATATAGAAATATGATAGTAGGCATATGCATGACCATAACTTTTTGGTGCAGAATTAGGTGAAAGTTTTGAAGGGTGCAAATCTTTCAACATTGAAAGTGGAAAATCAATCATTGGTTCTTAATTTAGCATATTTCTCCTTTTCTCAGTTCTCACTATTCAACTTGCTTCTTTAATCTGCCCTAATCCTGCCCTACGGCATGTGATGAGAAACAAAAATAGGAAAATGATACTTAAATACTATTTAAAATTGTAAAATATAAATTGATCTGTTAATATTTTAAAAAGATATTAAAGTATCATGGATTAAATTGGGTTTTTCAAATTTTTTGATATAAACAGTAGTAAGATTTCGTAAGATGAGCAATGGGATTTATAAGAAGAGTAATAGATTCCGCTAGTTTTTTCTTATCTTTGTTTTTCTCTCTTCTTCTGATAGTACTGTTTATCTGACACTAACTGACACATAGTAATAGAGGAGAGAGAAATTTTCCCGTGACAAGGGAGAGAGGGGATTTTCACAAGTTGAATAATGAGATTTGCAAGAATAATAATAGAATTCGCTAGTTTGTATATCACTTTTCATATCAGCAAATTTGAAAAATAAAAGAAAGAGGGGATTTTTCACAAGTTGACTAATGCATTTTGCAAGAATATTAATAAAAAATATTAATGGAATTCGCTAGTTTGTAGACCAATTTAGTCATAGTACTTTAGTGTATTTTTAAATATTAACAGACCTTTTTGAGTTTTGAAAATTTAAATGGTATTTAAATGTCATTTTCCCAAAATTTTATTTCACCTCCCCTTCCCTCCAAATCCTCATACCAAACAACCCCTTAGTTAGATTATCAATTGAATCCAAGGTATGATGGGTAAAAAAAAGCGGCTTTGATATTTCTTCCTTCTTCATTGGATGACTCCTTCAAACATCTTATTTTTAAATGATCAATCATGAATACAAAATGTTGTTTATCTGATAGGCTAGCTAACACTCCTATACATGCCAAAATCAATTACGAACCCAAAATCATGATTATCTCATAGAGTACCTAACATTTTTTTTTAGTGCCAAAATAAATTATGAGCTCAAAACCATGGTTATCTCACAAGCTATCAAAAACCTCTATACATGCAAAAATCAATTATGGGAAAAAAAGCACATCTATCTCATAAGTTACTATTACCCTCATTAAGTATACTTTAAAAACTAATCCAAAGACCCTATTTATAAATGATCAATTATGTTCATAGATCAATCATATAAGCTCTATTTTACCTAACGTTAATCTAAACGAACCCGAAGCATGTGAAGGCTGCTTTTGATCGAGAAACATAGCTGTTCGTTTTACAATTGATTGTGGGGATTTAAGTGCCAATTCCTCTCTTGTGAGGCATTAAACTATTATCCTCCGTGCAATATTTTGTCTTTGTAAATCAAATGACATTAGTCGCCCAATGAATATATGGCACCCAGTTTCGATGGTGGAAGATTTTTTTTTTTTGGGAGAATTTTAATTGAGGACTAAGGAAGTAAATTAATTTCAATCGAAACCCAAAATATTCTAAAATTTTATTAAAAGCCTAAGAACCATAATGAAAATAAGCTTTTCAAATAAAAATACAATAATGCCTCTTATATCATGAATAAGAGAAATCCTCTTATAAATAAGTGTGTAACTCTTTGTAAATAAGTGAAATCCTCCAATGAATAAATGTATAATTTTAACAACTGAAAATTAATGTGTTGCTTATACGAGTATTATACTTGTTCACGAAGAGTTGCATACTTGTTCATATGATGATTTTACTTGTTCATAAGATAAAATGTATTATTGTCTTTTTACTTCAAAAACTTATTTTCATTTTGGTTCTTAGACTTTAACTGAAATTTCAGAATGTTTTAGACTTTGACTGAAATTAATTTACTTCCTTGATCCTCAATTGAAATTCTCCCATTTTTTTAAAGATGTTAGAGGCCTTTTTTTAAAATGTTTTTAAATTTTATAAAAGTTTCTTGAGATAAAAAGAAGGGATAATTCCAGAAAAATACCTCCCAAAATTCCAAAACCCTAAAAGGGATGTTAACATTTCAAAAAAAACACTAAGGTACTATGGACCAAATTGGGGTTTTGAAATTTGCTGACATGAATAGTAGTTATTTCCGCAAGATGAGTAATGGTTTTCGCAAGAAAAGTAGTGGATTTCGCTAGTCCATGTTGGTCCCTGTTAATCACTCTCTCTCCCCCTCAAAATTCGCTGATGTGAACAATAGTGTATTTTCACCATTTGAGTAATGGTTTTCGCAAGAAAAGTAATGGTTTTCGCTACTTCGTGCTAATCACTTTCTTTCTCCCCTCCTCTGACGGCACTGTTCATCTGATACTAATACTGATACTGACACTGTTAATCTGATAGAGGAGAGAGAGGAATATACCCATAACGTGAATAGTGTCAGATTTTCACAATTTGAGTAATGGTTTTTGCTACTTCATGCTGGTCACTGTTCATATCAGTAAAATTTCAAAACCCCAATTTGGTCCATGGTACCTTAATGCCTTTTTAAAATATTAACATCCCTTTTGGGGTTTTTGAATTTGAGGAGGTATTTTTTTAGAATTCTCCCTTAAATCTATGCTAATTATATATCAATGAAATATTTCTATGTGGAAAAAATAATAATAAGAAGAAGAACCAATAATAGAACACAATGTTGGCAATATATATACATATAGCACTATGACTGCAACAAAATAATACCATAATTAAACCCATATTTCCATGCAGTAAATAAAACCAGAATTATATAATGTACTTATTAGTTATTACTTATAGTACAACTTGTTATAAACTCTTAGTACATCACTATTGGAAAATTTGATTTAGTGACAAACATTCTTTGCTAATACACTATTTTTTCTCGCTGAATTGGATTTTCTAGTAGTGTATATAATATATTGATGTTGTGTAACTATTTCTTTATATTGTTTATACAACTTTAATAACTAGTTAAAATTTTTGAAGATTTTCAAAATTCCCCTATTGATATAATCATTCATTGGGACAAAATAGATGGCAAAGCCATTATTTGGGATAATATATTTTATACTGTGCAGAAATATGTGCTTAGTCATAATATACACTAGTTCAAAATACACATTCTACTATTTGATTTCACATATGTATTTAAAGAATGGGAAGTGATAAGAGACTTGACCAACTGAAGTTGGAGCAGATGGGTAGGCATCTGCGTCACATTTATTTGTTCTTGGGTTCGATCCTAGAGAATAGAAGATGTAGAGAATTTATGTTGGGAACTCTCCCCCCTAAGCACTTCAAAGAAATGGTTACTTTTTAGGCCTACTTAATTGAAGGTGCCTAGACTAGTTGATTCACGGGCTCATCGAATCCAATAGCTCAGGTTACAGCCAGATATTAGAATTCGGTGAGTTCGTGAACTAAAGGTCCACCGTTAAAAAAGAAAGAAAGAAAGTGATAACAGACTTCACATATTTTCACTTCTGTTCCAATTTTAATAGAGATCATAAATATACTTACAACGTCTGTTCAATAGCCACTACTTCTGTTCCAATTTTAACAGACTTCACAAATTTTATATATATTGCATTTATATAAAATTTTAAAACTTTTTAATAAGATGAGAGTTATATATAAGAAGTTTTTTTTAAAAAATAAATATTAAATATTTCTCACAAATATAATTATAAAGAAATAAAATTCATTAGTTACAAATCTTGCCAAAAAAACTAATGGTCACGTGTATAAATTGTGACCTTTAGATTTTATCTTTTTCTTTATTTGAGATTTATGGCAGTCTTTATTAGATTAGCCACCATAAAATGCCTAAATACAATTTTTTTAAAATCAGAAAAAATGGCCAATATAATTAAGAAAAGGAAATTCACTCATACAAAAAATTAATTTACAACTTCATAAGCAGACACTAGAAGAAATTGAGCACATGTGGCTTCTAGTCTTCAGAAACCAGCCACCATAAATTTAAATGCCCAAAACCATTTTTTTTTTTTTAAAAAACAAGTGTTAAAACTTATGTGTTCGGCCTTAATGTACTATGTACCTGACGCAATTAATGGGCTCTGAACAAGGGGAAAAAAAAAATCATTTCCATCTAGCTTTTTCACTCAAACACACAGAGCCCTGCCTCTCTTTTACACCCTTGCCACTTTGATCTTCACAGTTGCCGCCTTCAACATTGTGGATTCGTCGCAAGTGGTTTCCCTCCTTGTGTAGAATATCACTCTCACCCCCCTTGCATCGTTCGTCACCAAAGGCCCTGTCTTCATCAAAGCCGTCATAAATCTGCCTCTTCGCTTTGGGGTCTGCATCTCTCTTATTCAATCTCACGTTTATGTTGGAATTGCGGGTTGGGTGTCACATTTTCCTCACTCTTGGCCGTTTAGACTTGGCGCCTTGAATCTCGCTCTTCCTCCAATTTTCTGAGGACGTCAGTAGTTGTCCAGGTCTTCACCCATTACCTCTATCTTTCCAAGCCAACCCTTGCGACTAGGCAAGTTGCCAGCCAACTTATAATGGAATAATTCACCATATGGTTTGTGTTTCCGTTTAACCCATATACAAAAATAAAAATTGATACATTTGCATTATCCATACTATACTATACTATTCATTGTGCTAATGTCATTGCTTTATTGTGGGAGACTTGATTGCTATTTGGTCTGAGGCTATCTACTGTTATCCAAATTCTTGCTGAACTAAGGGAGTGGGGATTGTAAATCTGAGTTTTTGGATGGTTATTATAGAAAATTGCTGCCGTGGGTACTTTTGATTGTTGAAGATTTTATTGGTTGTGAATGAAACTTGTTAGAAACCTATTTAAGTATGAAATTGTGTTGTGTACTGCTGACATTATGAAATCTTAATTGCAAACTCTGTTTGTTGCATTTGTAGAAGTTGACTGTCAGTGAATTATTTACATAAAATTGTTGTTATTTTGGGACTAGTGATGTTAAGGATTGCTTTTGTCATTGAGTTTGAGGGGGCTAAAATTTGTTTTACTGCTAATAAGTATTAACATGTTGTCATTGTTGTCTAGAATTTAAGCTTTGTTGTGGAAAATTGTTGTTACTTGTTTGTATTTGTGAAACTTTCTTGAAGTAGTTAGATTAAAGTATGATTATTGTTTCCTACTATATCCTTCAGAGTGTGAAAAACCATTTTTTGTATTGCTGCAACTAATTTGAATTTGATATCACAAGCTTTCTAGCCGCTGTAAAAAATGACAATGGACTGTAATTACTGCTACACTTGGGATTTTAGTCTTTCATCTTGATGATTGAGACTCTTGGAATATTGTTATATATTCAAATCTGTTGTGAATTGATGCAGTTGATTTCAAAACATGCTGCACCAAATATGATTAAGAACCAAAATATGGGATTTTGGCTAATACACTAGATCACAAAACTCTAAGAACTAGATTTGGATTTTGACCAGAAGGACAAATTTTATGCTAAATTTTTATGGCTAATCTTGGCATTGAAACTGAATTTTGCACTTTTGAGTATTGAACGTATCTTGTCAAGTCCTGGAGATATTGTTTTGTGTGATGTCTGCAAAGATATAACTTTGTCAAGTATGAAGTTTGTTATCTTCTTCGATTGAATACTTGTTGTGGTGCATTTAATCTAAGACACTTGAATTCATTTGAAACACTTATTCCCCATAAGTGTTTTGGAAAATTGTGCTTTGATCGTGAATTATTGCTCCTGAATTTGCTCTCTTGATATGTGATTTCTAAAATTAAAACATATCCACTGAAATTAATAAAAAAGACATATTATTGAATTTTATTACTGCATTGAATTAGAAATCTTAAGTTAACTCTCTATAATTCTTCCTAATATCCTTTGAATTTGATAAAAAAGCCAAATTCTAGGATTTTTTTTCCATGTGTGTGTAGGATACAAAATATTATTTTAAAGTGAATTTATGCTGCTTATATAAATTTACATTGAAATTTTAACACAAGTTCTAAACTTCAATCGTCTTGCCTTTATTTGTCTTTTATGAGCTTGATCTGTGATGATGCATAATTGGGGGGATGACATTCTTGGTATTCATTCAAATCAGTTTTCTTCTCATAAATATCGAGAGCTTTGGTGGTGCAATTTATTATCACCTGACATCTCATGCACACTAATCTCTTGATACAAAGTCCATTCCTAATACAAGTAAAAATGAGACGAAGGGACGCTATAAAGTTAAGATAGGTTGATAACATGATGAATCTTAAAGGAAGTGCTTTGCATCCACCTAATCTCATTTCAGCCCCATTAAAAATCTATACCTTCCACCTCATCCTTGCATTTAATTCTCTCCACTAGCGTACATATATAATGGAATAGAACCCCATCTCCTTGTTGGCACCATATTGTTTATTTTTCTTGTCCAATCTACTTGAAGTGTCAAATAAGTCGCGTTTTATTAGCAGTTACTTTCTTTATAAAGAGAATGTGCTAGTGACAAAGGATGTTCTTAAAATTGCTGATGTCAAACTTGTTAGAGAAGTATTAGTAATGCCTCCTTATACTCAATAAGTTTCCACACAGTGATAAGTCATATTCTATTGTACCCCCTTTTCTTGTCTTTTTTTTTTCACTAATGTGAATAAATATTCTCCACATAACTGTTTTTATGTAAAGTCAATAGTTGGCTTATTTCTCTTATAAACATGGATGTGGGAGAACATATTACAGTAACAATACATAAAATACTCCCTGTTTATTTGTGTGAACTTCTCAAATATAATGCCTTTTGTTTCACTTGTGCATAATCAGTTACAAGTTGAAAAATAAATGTAAATTTTCAATGCATGTTTAGATTCGTTCTATTAATTTATGATATATGATGAAGTAAATCTGTCACTTTTTGTAACTAATATTTAAATAATAGGCCTGCATTTGTCTGATGCAGGCACTGAATTTGGTGAAGCAACTAGAAGGAGCTGACTCTTTGTAACCCATTGTTGTTTATCATGTGCTATTTCAATTTTATGTAATTGTTGGAATTTAACATTGGCTTTTGTATTTTTAGTCAATGACATTGAATTTGTAAGATGCTTCTTTGTATCATTCATGGAGAATTGGTGAATAAAGGATTTTTATGCATTGCATTCAATATCTCGTTATTCTAAATATAGTAATTCACAAACGTGAAATTATGGATTTATATAGAGATGTTTGTATGTATTAGTGTATGAATAGTATATAATTATTGAATTTAGGCTAATATGACTTATGGCGTCTGGTACCTTGTGCGATAGAAGCCATAAGTCATGAACTATGGTGTCTATAACAGACATCATAAGTCTCTATTTACCACTTCTCCACCTTCTACTACTAGTCATATATAGTAGCGAAAGGCTATTTTTAACAGACACCAAAAGGGCTCTATTTGCACTAGTGATATTTCAAAAGCAAGTGACAAATATTTCTTTCAATTAAAGACACATGTATTTGTGTTAATTTGAATAATAGATTTGGCGAGATTACTATAATTTTTAAAAATGTTTTAATGACATTAATACGAGAAAATAAAAAATAAAAACAACAATTGCTTTTATGCAACAAATTTCAAGCCAAAATTAAATTTAAAAAACGAAATGATTCATCATATCTAAATGATAAATACAATTATTTAATTCCTAATTTGACTTTGGTGGCTGCATAAGATAAAACCCGGATTTAGGTTTAGGGCTAGCGGTATCTAACCCTAATTAGGGTTTAATGATTAGGCCCAATAAGGTGTTGAATCATATAGGACTTCTGACACTCCCTCTCAAGCTGACGAATTGATGTTGATCATTCCTTACTTACTTCTGAGTCCTTCAAATTTTCCCTAAGCCAAATACTTGGTCATTATGTCAGCAATTTGTTGACCTAAAGGAATATAGGATAGATAAATGATCTTGGCCTTTAGTTTCTCACGAATGAAATGTCTATCAATTTCCACATGCTTCATCTTGTCCTGTTGGATTGGATTATTGGCAATCCTGATGTCCATCTATCTTTACTTTGAGTTCATTTAGGATTCTTCAAAATCCACATTCCTTCACATACCCCTAAAGATAGGTCTTTATATTCTAATTATGCAAAGCTATGTGAGACCACTGGTTGTTTCTTGCTTCTCCATGTTGCTAGATTTCCCCAAATATAAGTGTAATAGCCTGTAGTAGAGCATCTATCAGCTTTATGACCTCCCTAGTCAACTTCAGTATATAGTTCTACACCCTGGTTTCCTCCTTTAGTAATGAACAGACCAAGACTTGGAGTCCTCTTCAAATATCTGAGAATTCTATATACTGTTGTCATGTGTTCTTTCTGAGGTTCACTAGAAAATTGACTTACAACTCTAACAGAAAAGACTATATCAAGTCGTGTGTGAGATAAATATATTAGTTTACCTACTAATCTTTGGTAGATCTCTTTATCAACTGTTGTACTATAAGATCTTATAGTCAATTTCTGATTCAACTACATTGAAGTATAAGATGGTTTAGCTCCTAGCATACCTATATCCATAAGCAAATATAGTGTATACTTTTTCTATGATACAATAATCCCTTGTGATGTTCTAACCACTTTCATCCCTAGAAAGTACCTCAAGGTTTCAAGGTCCTTAATCTCAAATTATGAAGCCCAATGTTCCTTTAAAATGGAAATTTCTTCTACATCATTGCCAATCATAACAAAATCATCAACATAAACAATTAAAATTGTTAACTTATTATCTTGTTGTTTGATAAATAAAGTATCATTAGACTGACATTGAATATATCCCTAGAACTTGATAGCCTTTATGAACATTTCAAACCAGGCTCTAAGTGACTGTTTTAGACCATAAAGGGATTTATATAGTCTACAAAATTGGTGCTCATTCTTTGAAGTTCTTATCCCCAAAGGAATCTCCTCTACACTTCCTCCTCAAGATCTCCATTAAGAAATGCTTTCTTCACATCGATTTGATACAGGGACCAATCTAAGTTCGTAGCTAGTGAAAGTTAACACCTTTATGGTGTTAAGTTTCGCCATATGTGCACAAGTTTCTTGATAATCAATTCCATGTGTATGTGTGAATCCACGAGCCACTAGACGAGCTTTATACTTGTTCACACCTTCATTAGGATTATACTTAATGGTAAACACCCATTTACTGCTAGCTATGGACTTCCTTATTGGTAACTATATGATTTTATAGGTCTTATTCTTATGTAAGGCTTCCAGGTCTTCATATATAGCTTGCCTCCACTTGGGATTCATATAAGCTTCCTCAAAGTCCTTTGGAATTGCCTCATTTTCAACATTAGTCACAAAGGTTTTCAAATTAGATGAGAGTCTCACATACATACTTGGCCATGGAATGTCAAGTACAACTCCTCTTGTCTTTTCTTAATGCTATAGGCTAGTGTAAGTCTTCAAGACTTGGTTTAGGTACCGAGTCATGAGCTTGCTGCAATATAGAAGTAGAATCTACTTGATTTAAGTTGTCATAAGGCTTTGCCAAGCTAGTCTCAGTTGCATATATTTTGGGAAAGTCAATTTAGTGGTTCAAATAGGTTGTTATGGACAATTTCTGAAATTGATTCAAATATATCGTAGAAGAGGAATTACGAGAACCACACATGGGTGATGAAGTTTGAAGACTAGGACAAGAGATTAAACTTGGTGATGATGTTTGAGAACTGTTTTGAGCAGAGGTAGGTGTGGAATATGTATTAGGAAGAATTGGAACTAATGATGATTAGGATACATCAACGTTTTCACCTACTTGCTGAATAGAAATTACACTAATTATTATATCACAAGTCACCCATTCTCTTTTACTACTTTTCTTTCCTGACTCCCCCCAAAATCGGTGAGCTGGAAAAATAATGTTATTGAACTTGACATTCATAGTGACTAAAGTTTGATTAGTGCTGGGTGAAAAACATACGTAACCCTTGGTGGATGATGGATATCCCAAGAAAATACATTAAATAGCTTGATGTTCTAATTTTTCCCTACTATCATTATAGACAAAAATTGTACAACCAATTTTTTTTTTTTGGAATAGAAGTAGTAAATGGTGAATTAGGATATGTTAAAGCAAGTTTTTGACTTAGTGTACACAACTTCAAGACCTTTGATGGAAAATGATTTATGAGATAAGCGAAAGTAAGAATGGCATCTCCCCAAAAACATGAGGTACTTTCAAACAGAAGAGCCCTAACAACTTACAAAAGATGATGATTCTTTCTTTTAGCTATGCCATTTGGTTGAGGAGTATAAACATATGATGTTTGATGATAAATCCCGTGTTCAACGAAAAATGCTTTGAAACCTAAATTTACATATCTTTACCATTATCACCCCAAAAAAATTTTATCGTTTGTTTTGAAATTGATTTTTAACAAAAAAAAAAGGTTTTAATGACATTGAAAACTTCAAATTTATCTTTTAAAAGTGTAACCCAAGTGAGTCTTATGTGATCATCAATAAATATAACAAACCATTTAGCAGAGTTAGATCTAACTTTTGAAGAACCCCAAACATTACTATGGATCAAAGAAAAAGGAGAAGATGGTGTATACTTATGTGAAGGATATGAATTTCAAATTGTTCACCAAACTAGCAAGCATCACAATGAAAATTTGACATAGAGTCTTTATTGAATTTAGGAAATAGATACTTCATATAATTGAGACTAGGGTGGCCTAACCTAGAGTACCACAACTTTAAATCATCGAGGCTCATTGCTAAAGCAAAAACTCCAGCTTTATTGAGAGATGAACCTTCGATATAGTAGAGACCATTCTGCATTTTAGCACTCCCAATCTTGATCCCTGATACCAAGTCCTAAAAATAACAATCAGATTGATAAAAAACCACACGGCAATTAGAGTGTTCGGCCACACAATGAACAAATAGTAGGTTACGTCTGATCTTAGGTACATAAAGCACATCAGTTAAAACAATTGTATCTTATAAATGAATTGAACCAAATCCTAAAACCTTTGCAAATTGACCATTAGCCACCTCAACTCTAACATCTAAAAATAAACCTTTGAAACTGGTTATATGATATGCAGCACCATAATTGACAATCCAAATGTTTTAGACATTAGGATCTAAAAAGTTTTGATAAGAGTCATACTTGCTTTAGCCATAGTAACAGAAGAAGGATTTTTCTCATTAAAATTAAAGAGGTAGAATCTAAGTATTTGTCAAGAATATGCTTGAGTATAGAGATTTCTTCTTTGTTGAGAATCTCCTTTTTTGAATATGTTCTTTCAACCAGCAACCCTTTACGATTACCTTTGCCTTTATTAGGTGTTTGCCATATAGAAACTAACATTTGTCCTTAGTATGACCACCCTTTTCACAATGATCACATTTTTTCCATTCTTCACCTCATTTACAGCAAAAATAGAACTTTCATTGGAGAAGGAATCTGAAACAGGTTTAGGTAAGGCACATGTAGTCTCCTCATTCTTAATCATAAAGAAGGTATCTTCCAGATTAGGCAACGGCCTTAAATTCATGATTTGAGGTCGAATTAGTTCAAAAGAATCATGAAGACCAAGAAGAAAGTTAATACACCTATCTTTATGAATGATAGCATGGAAAGAAGCAGTGAAAACTTAACAGGGCCATATATGGACTTCATATAAATCAATATGCTGCCACAATTTCATTAGAGCACTATAGTAGAGAGTAATACATTTATTGCCTTGAACTAAACCATGAAGAAAGTGTTTAACCTGGATGATGGCAACCATATTGTCCTTTTGTGAGCAAACCAGGCGTGTGGTGTCCCCTATTTTTTTAGCAGTAGATGCAAAGAGATTATTTTCACTGATATCAATGGTCTTAGAGTTAACTAACCATGTCATCACCATATTATTCTCAACTATCCAAGTTTCAAACTTGGAATCATTGGTGGGAGGAGGTGGTGGTGTTCTAGTGAGGTATTTTTCCTTATTTTTGCCTTTGATAAACATCAACATATTGCTAGACCATTGGATATAATTATTTCCATTAAGCTGATAAGTAACCATAACTTGTGTGAATGATTCTGGTACCGTACCATATGTAACATCCCAAATTTTGGCCCCTAAAAATACACAGAATAGCTTGAAATTGGTAGGAAACCAAGCCCTATTTAGAAGGAGTCCTAGAGATGTTACACGACGGCAGATTGGCCTCCAGGGACTAAACTACAAATATGAGAAGTTGCAGGGGCACAGTTGTGAACTGAGTAGGGACTTATGTGAAGTCTCCAGTACCTAGAGTGAATAAAGAGGGTCAGATAAGGTAAAAGATTGAGTAGACAAAGAAAGAGATTGAAAGTAAAGAGATAAAGGCAATATGATTTCACTAGCAATTATAGTTATCTATGGCTAATCAAAAAAAAATAATTAGCTATAGTTAATGAATGAAAATTCCCATAACTTCAAAGGATGAAAGAAAATCCCAGGTGAAGTTTATGAGACCCAGAGGACGAAGGAAGGTGGAAAATAAAATAAAATGAATTTTGCAACCCTCATTGAAATTTCTAGCTAATTAAAAAGGAAGAATTAGTTAGAATTAAATATGGAAAATATCCAAAGGCCTACAAAAAGTGATTTAAATGAAGTAAATATTAGCCCAAGAATTATAATGAATTATGAAATTATTTCCAGTTCAAAAGAATATGGATATTAATTTCTAGAATTTTCTATCCAAAATTTTATAGGCAAGAGCCCAAATTCGGAGAAATTCTAGAAAAATAATAAATTTTAGAAATAATGTATAAGAAAAATTGGGGAGTACCCTTTAATTATTTGGATACTAATGACAATTAGTTTGGAATTTTCAGAGATAGTTGTTATACCGGCTTTACAGAAAATTCATCTAGCAAATCACACTTTCCTTGGAATTAATGGTAACTGAGATGCAAAGTGATTGGTTCCATTTCAACAAGGATTCACGCCAATTTTCACACACAAAAAGCAATGAATGACATCTTTGAAGAATTAGATAAAGTATAGGGCAAATTAGGAAGAGAAATGTTGACCACTGAATCAATGAATAATATTAAACCATTCCCCTCTCATTTGCTCTCACTCACATACAAGAACTGAGCAGCCACCTTTGCGAAATAGAGAGAAAGTGTGAAGTGAGGTAGAGAGAAAAAGAAGAGGGAAAAAAGAAAAAGAAGAGAACGATCAACAAACATTCAAGGTATGTTATCTTACCATATGTTGATGTTATTATCTTGATTGTGGTTTGGAGGCATGAAGGTTAAGGAGGAAATGTTGTCCAATACCCTAAAAACATGTGGGAAAGATGATTTAAGAGTTAACCAAGATTAAGGAAGTGATTAGAGCTAGAAAATAAAAGGATGATCAAAGTGAGTAACCTAGACAGGGTCATCTTTTGACCTACACGAACCTAACCAAATGGTGAAGTCTATTTATGATATTGGTAGACTCATAGATCACATCCTAAGCTTTAATATGAGTGGTAGAATACATAATTTGAAGTTTTGTACAAAGAGTTATGCTTTTCCAAAGTTAGGCATAAATTTTGAAATTTTGGACCCTAGCTTTCCATACAGTCCGTGGGCATTTAATGGGTTTGTTACTGGAATTTACTTGTCTTGATGCTTCCATTAGATTCAAATGAGGATTTTGTGTAGGGTTAGCCAAAGGGAAAGCCTTGGAAGAAATTAAAACTAAGAAAGAACTTTGGGAAAACAAAGTGGGAAAAGGTTTCAAATTCCAGCAAGTTTTGGTGTTTATGATTGTTCTTAATGGTTGTTGCACCTTGGCTTGATTAGGGTTTGACATTTGTGGAAGACACCCTTAAGAGGTTGAAACCAAAAAGCCAAGAGGAAGGCTGATGTGACATTATATTTACATGGTTTTCTTGAGATATTCCAATAAATTGTAATACTTTTACCCTCATATGCATTGCACTTAGAGATTTTGGGTTACATAAATTACGCATTGCATTATGCTATTTTAAGGGTAAAATGGGGTTATTTTCTCTCCTTATATATGATTGCTTTACTAGTCTTGAAAAAACTTTTTGTGGTGATTTTTCAGGCAATCAGAGGAGAATTTGGAACCTAAGATGGAGAAAGGATAGAGCCACCAGATCTTGAAGGCTAAAGCACAAAGTGCAATGCTTTAAAGCCCCAGGTCGTGACTTGGACAATTTAAATGAAGCTGTGCATTTTGGATGACTTGGACAATTTAAATGAAGCTGTGCGTTTTGAAAGCAAAGTCAAGGCAGGCATACTCTTTGTGAGGCCAGGTCACGACCTGAGTTCGTGGAATGAAACTATACATTTCGAAGTAGGGTTCTTGCATGGCTTATAAAAGGGAGGTAACCACCATTATGGAGTCGTCCGGATTCATGAGATTTCATAGTACGGCAACCACAAGCCTTCTCTCTAAATTACCTCCAGTTTCCATAACCCTACCTCAGACCTCCTGCTTTCATCCATCAATCCCTACCATTCCAGACCACCAAAAACCTTCCATTCATCATCTTCTTCACCTGTTCAACCCAAATTTAACATCACTCATGGATTCGATTGTTAAACATGATTGCATGAGATTTGAAGACATGAGAGGCTAAAACCCTTAGCCTCTTGGTGATGGAAGACAAGGCTTGAGCTCCAAGTATCAACCAGGGGAGTAGTATTCCAATCTAGACTTATTCTTTTTCACTCTTTGTGGAGTTTCCTGAGTGTATGAAGTTTTGCATGGATGTGAGAATTGGGTTATGATTGTAATTCACAGTTTAGATTGTGTTATGCATGTGGGTTGGTGATTGAAATCGTTGGATAATTTTATATAATTTTGAGACTTTGTGTTTAGTTGGTTTATAATGATTGTGACGAGTTGTTTGCACACATCATCCTCAGACTGTTAATTGATAATTTGAGGATATTTCATCATTTATTCGCATGCACTCTAAAGAGGATTTTAACAATAGTTTAATTGATGTTAACTTAACTTTGATAAAAGTGACGTTTTCCATTCATTAAAGCATTGAACCCATGTGATTTCTTGGGGTTTTTCTTTGAACTTAGAGATTTCAAAACTCCCAATTATCTTTTGAGAGTGAGGATAGCCGAGTGTTCATCATTGAGAGACAGCTTTATCATAATTCCTTTTAACCCCAATCAACCTTTCATAATCTAAAATACCAAAAAGATTTATTTTTACTTTCATTGTTCCATTGCACCATGAAAACTTTTGAAAACCCTCTATTTTCTTTACCCAATTCATCATGTTTCTTTTGAAAGTTAGTTTCTAAGATTTTCCAATAAGCGCTCATTGAGAAGAACGATTGGTTGTACCCTATACTACATTATTTAGTGCAATCACATCTTGACAGATCGAAAAGGCGACATTTTGGGCCTGATCAATGGCGCCTTTACGGGGAGCCATTGAAATTGGTTCCCTAATAATTGGTTTTCAAAACCATTGTGATTTGGGTCAACTCACATTGAGTTTTATTTTTTTTAGTTTAGGTTTTTCATTTCATAGCATAAAAATTTTCAAGAAATACCAACAAACATCTTGTTTTCCTTACCTTTACATCTACATTCTTGCATATCATTTTGCATTCATCTTTTGACTTGATCCTGAGTAATTTTCTAGTTGCTTAAGATTTTTGAACTTTGTGCATGATAATTGAACGATTGACTAAGTTACTTGGTGAATTTTTGTGAGAGTGACCTTTTGGATCCTGAAGTTGTAACCTAAATTACTCCTTGTCGCGACCTGGACCCTTTTGCTATGTAGGGTTGTCTCTGGCTATTGAAGTCATGACTTGACTTTCATTCTTTGTTGATTTGCTCTCTGTTATCTCTAGTCGTGACCTGAATATTTTTGCTAACAATCCTTTGAAATCAGTGAGCTCCAATTGAAAACATTCATTTCTCTTTCCTCTATTGTTGTGCTTGAATTCTGAGTTATAGTGTATGTCTAGAGCACGTAGGGGTAGAAGAGGTGCACATAATCCACCACCGTTACCTGCTCAATCTTCTTCTTCCTCTTCTTCATCTAGTGAGGATATAGAAAAAGAAATCATAGATGATTTACCTCCTCCTAGGGGCATATGCACGGTAACCATGAGATAGCTTAAAATATTGTTCATGAGGAACAAGGAGAGAATATTGTTCAGAATGGGAATAATGCACGGGCTAGGGGTAGAACTATTAAGGAATTAACTCAATCTTATGGAAATTTTGATCATATGCCTGGTGTTTTTCCTACTTTGAGATTGGAGATGTGGTTATGATGTTTGAAAGTGATTAGGAGCTGGTGTCCTTATTTTGAACTGGCATATCACAGTTAAGCGTGCTTAGCCTAAGGAAATTATGGGATGGGTGCCCCCAGGAAGTTACATGACATGTGAAGTCATGTATTGTAATGAAGCAGGAACATTTGTTATAATGGTCTATAAGCTATATATTATCCGAAACCTTCTCTGTACTGCTATAAATGTAACACCCCTTCCTAGTCATATTCCTTGTAGGTTAATTCGTAAAGAATTATGAACCACGCAGCAGAAAGTAAAATGGCTTCACAAATAACTTAGAAAGTTAAATCCAAACACAGGGTTTGATCCTGTGATGTAAACGGATTTTCTGAAAAATTTTAAACTTTGAAAATCAATTTCAAAACAGCAAACCGGTGATTCAAACTCTTAATATTAACC
>JBAGKO010167690.1:0-18954 GCA_037177275.1 Acacia concinna | reverse complement strand
ATCTCAGGTCAAAGGGCATTGTGACATGATTACATATGAGATAAGCTTATGACTTAATCCATGCAGCCTTCTCATAGTGGGTCGGTCCAGCACCTTATACTCTTACAAGTGCCTAAGACTTTGACTTGTATCTCTATACTTTATCAAAGTCATACTGGTCTTATCTCATCTCTGCTCCCGCACAGACAACTGACCAGGGACATTTAGGACAATCTATTTAATTTGTCCATGGATACAATTATCATAATAAACATGCAAATGTAATGATAATAAAATTTGGAGAAATTCATAAAACATCACTATGTTCTAAGTACAATGATTGGCCACTAGAGCACAATTTCCAACATGAAACACACCTTATAAGGGTGTAGATATACCCAGGGAAATAAAATCCTGAGTTATAGTTGCAAATAGGGACAATATCTATGAGGGATCCCTCTGGGATGTTACAAATAGTATCAACTCCAATTCGTTTTCTTGGCCCTTGGGGCTTCGGGGTTTGGTTGCCGGGGAGGCCTCAGGCGCGGGTCACATGGCATCGACAATGATAAGGTTCAGTGGACTTCTCGTGACGTTGCTAGGTGTGGACTGCCCACATCGCTGCAATTCGAACACTTCAATGGACCATTCAATCGGTAGGAGTGACAGGTGGTGTGTACAAAGGGTAGGGACGTAATCAACACGAGTTGATGACTCGTGCTTACTAGGAATTCCTTATCGCCTCCGTGACAAATCACTCCACCAACTAAGAAAGACCATGCACCACCACCCATAGAATCAAGAAAGAGCTCTCAGTCTGTTAATCTTTACTATGTTTAGACCTAGTAAGTTTCCTCCTGTTGAGTCAAATTAAGCCCAAGCTCCACTCCTAGTAGTGCCCTTCTGTCAATTCCTTTGAGTTTCAGCCTTGCGAACATACTCCCCCTTAACCCAAAAACTTTGATTTCTCATAAGGTGCCAATGGAGTCCTAAAAGTAATATCCCCATCGTTTATGGTTGAGACTAGGACGATCTTGAGCTAATTAATGAAAACATCCTTGGCAAATGCTTTCATAGTTGTTTGTCTTTCATAAATCTAAGAATTTCACCTATGACTATGAAATATGAATGCCCCCGACTATCCCTCTTAATTATTACTCTAATCCCAAAAGGCAACACAATAGGATAGGAATCCTATAATGTTATCCCATGCTAATGTGTTCAGAGGGTAGTGTCACACCCCGGGACTTAAGAAGTCCCACATCGAGCGACTCGGGGAGGTCTTTGGGCTATATAAGCGTGGGCGCTGTACACCCCTTCAACTGCAGTTTTGGGGGAGAGAGTAATGGCCCCGTGACAAGTGGTATCAGAGCCAGCCGGGCCTTTGTCTGACCTATGAGAGGGGACCGCCGGTGGGGCTGTCCGCGGCGAGGGCGCTCGCGGATTGGCCGGGGGAGCTGTCACGCTCCCCGGGACTTGAGAAGTCCCACATCGGTGAGGCTCGGGGACGTGAAGTGCTATATAAGCGGGTGCGCTGCGCACCCTCACAACTGCAGTTTTGGGGGAGAGAGTAATGGCCCCGTGACATAAAGCTCAAATCATCCTTATATGTGAAAAAATAAAAAAATTATTTAAATAAAGCATACTTTTTGTTTCAGTTAAAAAAGAAAAGGAGGGCATATTGATATATGTGGGCGTGGGAGAACTGTGTGATAGAACAAAAGGGGGGAAATGATTAAAGGAGAGGTATAATGATTTGTTGGCTCATTGGTGTTTAGATTTATGCTTAACTTTGTTTTTTTACTGGAAAAGTATAATGGAATTAGGGAAGTGACATTGATTTTGGAGAATAAAGTACTCAAACATAAAGAATGTAGGATCAATTCTGTAATCACAAGGGCATTAATGTTGGAGAGGAGTATTAATTAATTTTTGCTATATTCTTCGCTTAATGGCAATTAAAAAGGGGCCAAATCATTGATACTCTTTTAGTCTTATATATAAAGCAGAGAAAAAAGATTTTTTTGTCCTATTGATAAGTCGCTTTATTAAAGTGTTAGTGTTAATGTATAATTTTATATTTAACTTATTATTTTGTTTACTTTGTTTTTATTTATTTCCTCCATATCAAATTATAAGAGACATTTAACCGAATATCGTGATTCTAAGTTACGGTTAAGAACAATGTTAGAATTATTACTCATTTTTAGTAAAATACCTTTATTAATAAGGATAGATGGAATAATTGAGATAATACTTTTATTAAAGTCAATCACTCTCTCCCCTACCCCTTATTTTCTTTCCTCAAGAATGATAATTTTTATGGGCAACATAAGTATTAATACATTGGTATTAAATAAAGGCAAATTTTTTTTTTAAAAAACTAAACCATAAGACATGCTTCAAATGTTTTTTATATTTTGGGATAGAGTAAAGATGACGGTTGTCTTTTATAATTTAGGACAAAGGGAGTAGTAATTATGTTATTAAATAGGAGTAGAATTAAAAAATTGTTTAATTTCATATTAGATTTAATGAGATTTAATGTTTTCCTTAATCTATATGAAAAATGTTGGAAGTGTCTAATATATAGGATTAAAGAACTATCTTATTAAAATATCAACATGTGGGAAGGGAGA
This sequence comes from Acacia concinna, assembly GCA_037177275.1. NCBI lineage: Eukaryota > Viridiplantae > Streptophyta > Magnoliopsida > Fabales > Fabaceae > Acacia > Acacia concinna. The sequence continues at coordinate 16,336 of JBAGKO010167690.1, read as the reverse complement.
GAATTCGATTGCTTCTTGTTTTTTTTTTTTTGCCAGAAATTAAATTCGATTGCTTAATTAATTGGATATCAGCTTGGTTTATTATAAGATGCAAATGCAATGAATGTAATATGTCTACCTTAGGGAACATATACCACTCCACTTTATATTAAAGTCACTCCTTTAAAAAAAAAAGTTTGATATCAAATATAAGTTACTTGAAGAGTTATTAATCATCGTCTTTCAGTTTTCCTCCTATTCAGTTTTATTAAAAAAATAGAAAAGAGGGGGACAGAAGCCAGAGAGGTGAGAACAATTGTTAAATACGCAGAGAAAAATTTTATTAAGGCAAAATTTAAACATTTTATTAATTTAAGACATATTTAATTATTTAACAATCATTTAATGCTTACAAAATACTCTTCTAATCCTATATACAAGGCACTTCCCAAATTTTTCACACATACTAAGAAAAACTTTAAACTTTATTAACTTTTTCATAAAATTTTAACGACTTTTTAAATTTACCACTATTTAATATACATTACACCCATGACAATAAAGTTAATATAATAATAAATATTGGTGAAATTATATATACATTAATATGAAATTTTTCTATAATATGCACCAGACTCTTATCTATATTAGTGGGAGCAATGCATTCATTATCATGTACTTTATGGGAAATTATCACCATAGGTATCCTTCGGTCATGTTGTCCTGTGAGGAATGTGGTGGGGAAGGAACAAATTCCATTATCCTTGCTTTTCCTTTCTAGTATATTTAAATGGAGAGAAATTTTAGAGGGGAAATTGGTTTCTCCTGCTTAGATTGTAGGAAAGAGCAGGGGAAGAGTAAAGTGGGAAGAAAGTTTCTTTTCCAAAACTATCCTGATTACACGATCTCACTCCACTGTTAATTTATTTCTTTTTGAATTTAGACGTCTTATGATATATTAGTATCTCATGTAACAAAAGCATATCAAATGCAAAAAAAATTATACATATATACTCCTTTCAGTCCTAAATCCTAAATATAAGATTCAGTTAACTTTTTTTTAGAGATATTAAGTAAGATAAATAAATTATTTAATCATATCATATGTAGTGCATCATTATATTATATATTGGTTTATTAGTTAGATAAAATGGCTTTAAAAAAACAACATTCAATCCTAAATATAAGAGCATTTTACTTTTTTTTTTTGTAGAAAACTACTTAATCACATCAATCCTAAAGTAATTTATTTAGTTTTATTAAGATTCTCTAAAAAAGTAAATGTTCTTATATTTAGGATTGAATGTAGCATCATTTTTGCGATCGAAATGATATTTACCAATTTTTTACTAAAGCCGTTAAAACCGGCCGGGCCCATCGGGCTAGTCAATTTAAACTTGCCTATATGAAGGGTCGGAATTGTATTTTAAGTGGTGTAAAAGAAACTTAAACTTAAACAGAAAGGGCTCAAAAATAAAAAAGGCTAGCCATTTAGAGTTGAAAGTTGACCTTTTTAAGACAATATTTTTTTTAACTAAATTAAAAGTACTCACTCTTTTTATACAATATTTCTTGCACGGAAAAAATAATTGGATATTCTACTTTACTCACACACTTGTGCCCTAATCAAATGTTAAAGGTTTAGGTTGAGGTTAATTTGTTTAGTTCTAGCGACTTTCTGTATATTTAGTGATGATGTTATATATATGTTTTATTTAGATTCATGCATTTGCTGCATGAAACATCTCAATTTTTATTTCTGCAGTTAAGCATGATTTAGTAAGTAATTTATGACATAGAGTGTTTATTTGAGATATATAAACATAAAATTAAGGAAAAATAGTTGAAGATTTTGAAAATTATGAGTACACACATATTAATAATGAGTTGAGTTTAATGAGATTATTTCATGATAAATGACAAATTTTGTATAGTTAGTTGAGTATAAAGGAATAATCCCAATTATATTTAATTTTATAATAATAATCACAAATTATATGTTTCTAAAAAAAGAATAGAGAGAAACTTTGAGAAGCCTTGTTGGGATTAAATAGAATTATTTGACATATTTTATCATTTAAGAAATGTTAATCCTTTATATATTATACATGGGTTATTGGGATAAGTATAAATAGTTAAATTATTTGGACTCTTGAAATTTATTTGTTAGAAAAAGGGATGGTTAATTAAGGACAAAGGGTTATATATTTCTATGATCATATATGAATTTAAGAATAATTTAAAAAAAGAATGAAAAGAAAAAAAAAAGAAAAGCAAAAGAAAAGAGAAAATCCCAAAAAATACCATAAAAATGGTAAAAAGACAATTTAGTGCCAAGAAATTTGAAAATTCCAAATCAGTCCTTGGTAGGAATTTGGAATTTTGAAATTTTGTAAAATTACATAAATGCCCTTAAATTTTCACAGCAATTCACAGCTTAGATACATATTACTTAAATGCATCTATTATTGTGAATTTAGATACTCTTGCTGTGAATATAGATATACTAACTGTGAAAATCTAGGGGCATTTACGTAATTTTTTTTTAAAAAATTCAATATTCCAAAAATTTCAAATTCCTACCAAGGATTGATTTATGATTTTCATATTTCATAATACTGAATTGTCTTTTTACTATTTTCATGGTATTTTTCTGAAATTTCCCAAAAGAAAATTTAGAAAAGAAAAAAAATGAATATTATATTATCCCCTCTTCTTCTTGGGCTCGACTGCTTTTTCCTTCTTCAAGAGCTCTAATCCTCCATTAACGGAGGATTGAGATACTTTTAAGCTTCATTTATTTGTCATAAAATCACCAAACTAGAATACCTATTTTCCAAATATTTTTTTACTCAATGAGAGCTTTCTAATAGTACAAATTTCATTGGGAGCAAAGCAAATTTGAATGTTAGGGCTTAAAGCAAGTATGGATTTTCAACAAATGAAACCATAGAGTTATAGAGGAATGTAAGTGCTTGCATTTAATCAGTTTACTTTGTTAAATTAAATAAGTGGTTATTGTGTTTGTGAGACTCGCCTCGCAGTTATTTATTATTTTACAGGTGAGAGTTCAGATGGTGGTTCAATTCTAAGGGGAAGACGTCTGAGATTTGATTGGCTTGTCAATTTTGTATGTCTCATTTAGTTATATGAGCATAGTCTATGTATATTGCTAAACTTTAGGGCCTTTTTTGTATATATATTGTACACTTTAAATATTATGTTGCATTCTGAGACTTATATTGTAGGCTGAGCCCTTTTTTTTAGTACAATGTTTTCTTGTGGTGGCTACTTATCTAAAGGCTCTTAAATGTTTATGCGTATGAAACTAATTCAAATACCTAGATATACTTAATATTTTGTTATAATAGGTCATAGTAATTAGATTATATTGAGGGCTTCAAATGCCCTAACCCATTTGTGAATTGCATTAATTGTGCTATATATTGTGTCAATGTGCTCAAAGTTTCTCATTATAGTAATATTTAATGTTTTAATTTACATGTTTGTAAATTTTAATTATACGATAATAATTAGGAGGTTGTTTCAATGCTCATAGGATAATCAACTTTTAAAAGATAAAAAAGGCACAATATTTTTCTTTAAACAATATAATTTTAGTCTAACTTTTCGTTATTTTCAAAACTTTCTCAAATTAAATTAGATATTATTATAACAAAAAAATTATCAGTCATGCAAAATTTTTTTATATATAATAATTATGAGATTTTCTTGGCCTTCCAATTATTAAATTTTTTTACATGATTACAAAAAGGAGGTAAATTAATTAATTTTGGTTATTTTTGAGTAAAGATATTAGTTTATTAGTGTTTGAAATTTGAACATATTTTGACACTTTATTTTATGAAAAATATATGTGATTTGAGTTATAAATTTTAAGAAATTTTTCATATATTTTAAAATAGTCTAAAATTAAAATTTAATAAATTTATATGAAATTCCACAAGTTGTCCTGAACTCTAATATTTAAAGGCCGGACTTTAATAATGTAATAGTTTTATAAGAAAAGAATTTTTTGAACATGACCTTTTTAAACTCTGACATTTCAAAGGCTAACCCTTTTAGACCAGGTTAGCTCGTTTTGACATCTCTAGAGACTTACTAAAGAATTATTCACATCTTTTTGATTTTAGGCCCATGGTAAGCCAAGATGGAACGAGTGGCCAAGAAAACTATGTGGCGAGGCAACTGATAACAATACATGATTTTTGGGTCTTTTGAGTATGGCCCGTTTGATCGACCCAAATTTAAAACTAAAAGTGTGAATATTTCGTCTCGTGTCCCCCGCCTTCCAGAATCCCGGCAATATTCAACTCAATGTGGCTGTACTTAATTGATTCTGCTCTGAATAATTGATTTGAGTGGAAGAATAATTACTTTTGGTTAAAAGAAAGAAAAGAAGAGAAGAAGAGAGAGAAAGAATAATCACTTTTTTTAGTTTGCAGTATTAGTAAAGAAATGAGTAAATACAATTGCCCTGAACTTTCAAGTTCCAGAGTATACGTCACATGATATGTGCGTCCATGATCACTGTCCGTCTGATTAATAATGAGGGATGCTAGTTTAGTTTAATTTGGGTATTTTTTTATGTATTAATGGCAAGTTTTACTAATGGTATTCAACTTATTATCAATCCTAAAGCCACTTGTTATTAAAGAAACATCAAAATCTTATGGTCATAATTTGAGGGAGACAATGAAGTCTTTATTGAGCTTATTCTCTACTTCTCTTCATTGACTTTTTTACTATTGGATCAACTTTTAATAGTTGAGATTTTAGATTTTAGAACAACATATTATAATCTTAAATTACAAAAATTATAATTTTTATTTAAATTTAAAAAGTTAGGCTATTTTTATTAAAATAGTTTATAATTTGTTTATTTATTATCTTTAAAACTTCTCAAAATTTTGAGTTTAAATTTTAAAAATTTAAATTTATTTGGACATATCTTATTATTTAAGATTATAATATATTATTTTAAAATTTTAAATTCGAACTATTAAAAATTAATCCAGTAATACAGAAAATTAATAAAAAGAAATGGAACACAGAGACATCCCTCCCCTAATTGTATAGCCTCATAGCCGATGTAACTTAGAATGCCTTAAAGAGCTTTGTTCGGGGAGAACCTCTTTAAAATTTTCGTGGTGTTATTTTATGAGCTCCCTAGTTTGAGATACTCGCTTCTTCTTTTGAACAAAAAAAAAAAAAGATACTCGCTCCTTCTGCCGACAGTCATGTTGCGCTTCTGTACTTTCGTTACTCTGTCGGTGATATTCTTTCTCAAATCATACTTCTAGTCCCACCACAGAATTAAAAATTGAATTCACCACCATCGTCGAAACCTGCATCATATCTAGCATCATAAGCGCCAACGTCAGATATCACATCTCCAACGAGCAACCCTCCTAACAACGCAGCTCCCATTCCCATTCCAAACTTGTTCCTTCTTGTTGCTGAACCTGTGGATGCCCGTAACCTGGTTGTGCCGAGTACCTGTATCCGACTTGAGTCAGTAGATACCCACCATATGGCGGTGGAGGCGAATACCCGTATGGAGCCCTATGATGTGGCAGTGGTGGAGGGTACGACATCGAGCTAGACCCCGCTTGTGGCGGAGGATGCGCAATCGCCGTCTCTCCCTTTGGTTCTACCAGCAGACCACTTGTGAATGCTTCCCCAAATTTGTAAGAGATATTCAGGACACGTTTAACTTTGCCTTACAGTTTCCTCACGTCATAATTCATATGCTGCAATGACTTCCCATCTCCGGCACGGTCGAACAACTCATTAACCGAAACTCGAACGCTACCGATTTCTTTGTCACCTAAAATAGAGCAATGAGAGAACAACTGGATAAAAAGGGTGAGCCGATTTTGCTTGGCTAAGGTCTCATTGAAGGTGAATTGGATGGGGAAGTTCCAAGCAGGGCTGTCGTCGACTTGTATGTGGAGGGGATATTGGCTCACTGATTCTGCATGGGGTCGCCGATGATTGAAATGAAATGACAACGTAGACATGCATCTTGGTAAAACAGTTAACATTTTTTGTCTTTGTGGTGGATACAATGTTGAGTTCTAACGTCCTGTAATTCATCTCGATCGAAGAGGCTACCAACCCTAAAAAGTAAAGATAGGTTTAGGAAGAGAAGAGGTGTATTGGAGGGAGTAATGGTTTGTGCTGAATAGCTGGATTTATTTATATAAGTTGGTTAGTTGGGGGACTCTAGTATTTAGCTGCATGCATGCATATATGGAGATAATCTGATCGATCAAAATCTTCTGAATAATCTGTGATATTGATACGTTAACTATTTTCTGTTACAAAGTATTGTCTTTATGTGAGGCCGACAGGGCTTTTTTATTAAAATAATTGTAAACAGTAATTTTAAATACTAATATATACTACATAAAAAAATAATTAGCGTACTGCTACAGTTGAAATCACACTTTTGATGGATGATTTTGTAAAATCACACTTCTAATGGGTGAGTTACGTGAAAATGTAGAGAGAGGGAGTCTACATTTTACCGAAATCAATCACCCACGTGATGGGTGATATCAATTATTCATTGAAATCGCCCATGTGCTGGGCAATGTCAATTATTCATGACATGGGTAATTTCAATGAATGATTGAAATCATTCAACACCCCACAACCCTTAAAAATAATTTGGGTCTTGTTGATAAAGTATGGCTCATGGGTCGTGTTGAATTTAACCAATTTTTTTTTAAAGAAAATTATTCATTTTAATTCAATTGATAATTAACAAGTTAACGAAGTAGTAGTAAAAGAGATGCGAGGTTAATACCCATATATACACACAATTACATAAAAGAAGCTAACTTGATTAAATTACAAGTTATAAACAATAAAATTCACTTCTAAATTTTATAAAATGTAAGGAAGGTATCTAATATTTAAATAATTGTTATAAATTTTAATCCCTTCAATGTTAATCTATTACATTATTCAGCCGAAAAAAATTATTCATTATTTAACATCAATAATTCACATCTTTATTAAATAATTATATTATTTTCGGCTGAATAAATGCTCATACTTTTGAGCATGGTGGCTAATATTTCCCCCAACGCCCACAAACCCTTTCATTTCACAAGGTGCACTATTTCCCACATAAATAATATATAGTCCATTTACTCTACTAATTGTAATTTATATTATTCAAATGACATTTTTTTTAAAATTTAACCACTTAAAGTATTGAACAACCCCAACGAAGAGAGGACCTCCACACACATTCTCCTATTTTGACACAGAATTCACAACCTCCTTTGTGATAGGAGATGTGGGGTAGAAACTGTTTGCTACAAATGATGGGAAACAGTAACGTGGGCTTTTCAAAACAAGAGTAGTGGTGCTGGTAAGAACGACCTTTCTTTCCTCACTCCTTTTGGTAACCAAAGAAACAAAATTGCATGACTTAACTGAAATATAAAATATGTTACCAAACTTTGAATAGCCTAAGAATTTTGAAATGGTTTAGGGTCTCGGGTTTCATCTAGCATCTCGGTTCCCACATATTCTTGTTGCACACATAATTCCAGAACATTGTATTGCACCGATATGCCCTTTATGATTCGACAACATTGCAGTTTATGTTTATTAGAGCTTTTATATTTTACTATGATTTGATTTGATCTCCATATTATATTTATTTCTATATACAATATGGACCTACCCTGACCCTCATCCTCATTTGAATTATCTGTTGAGGAAAGCAACAAACATAATATAATTAGAACAAAGAGAGAAATATAATTTGGTAATATAACACTACTGCAGAGCAGGGGATAAATTCCAAAATTATTGAATGAGTTTTGCGGTTGGCATATGAGCTGGGAATTTTGACCTTCCGTGGGCAATAAAAAGTAAAAACCATTTTTATTTGACTTCTTGGTAATTGATATGGCTACATGGCTAGACACACAAAACCAATCCAGTTCAACGTATAGTTATTGTATGGGCAGCTTTTTTATTTTGGGAAGGAGGAGCCATGCCATTAATCATGAGTCGCGGCCTGGACAATCAGGTCTGAGAGGGGACGTAAAACAGATTCATTATGGTGAATCAACCATCGACGTGAAAACGCCTGCTTGCAAATCACGGACAGAGATAACAGACAGGAAACAAGTCAGGAAGGTCAATAATGAGTCAAGAAGAGGTCGCGAGGAGGAAGGAAGGCCACCAGATCAGTGAGTTTCCCTTTCCTGTACTTCTCTTTGTTGTTTATTAATGATTGGTGCTTCTTGGAACTGCCGTGGGGCTGGTAGTAAATCATTCCTGCGTGTAATTAGAGACATCTCTAAGAAATATGACATTCAAGTCCTGGGGCTTCTTGAAACTTGAATAAGTGGGGACAGGGCAGATAAGGTGGTAAGACGCTTGGGATTTAATAATTGGCTTAGAGTGGAGGCTACAGGGTTTGCAGGGGGTCTGTGGCTACTATGGAATGAATGTGAGAGTAAAGTGGAGTATCTTTATTCTACTAATCAAGTTTTCCATTGTCGCTTATCTGATAGAGTCTCTGGAGAGATCATGCGTTGGTATATGGGGACCCCAGATCAAGGTATTGAAGGGAACTTTGGGTAACTCTGTGAGCTGGTAGAGTCTACAAATGAACCTTGGGTTGTATTAGGGGACTTCAATTCTATGTTGAGTTGTTCGGATAAGCAGGGTGGTGCTCGAATTAATGTATCTGCTTCTTCCCCTTTCAATTTCTGTATTTGAAGCTGTGGTTTGCTGGAAGTACCGATTGTTGGGGATAGATTTACTTGGCATAAGAGAGAAGTTAAGGAGGTACCAGACTAGCTATTCTGTAATTTAAATTGGGAACTACATTTCCTAACTATAAAACATTCCATCATCTTAGGCACAAATCTAACCATAGACTTGTTGTGGTGTCACATGGGCAAGGATCAAGCAGATAGAAAGGCCGATGCTTGAATGAGGGATTCTCGGATTCAATTAAATCATCTTGGCTGAATAAACGTGGGGAGAAGGCTGCAAGGTTTTCAACAAAAGGCTGAAAAGTGGAACAAAGATGTTGTGGGGTGTTACTCAAAAAAGAAAAGGGAATTAATCAATCGGTTGGAAGGGATTGATAGAGCCCTCCAAACTCATCCTTATGCTGGACTCTTAAGACTAGAGAAGAACCAGTGACAAGAATATTTGAAGGTGGTAAGTCAGGCGGAGCTTCTATAGTTCCAAAAATCTAGATGCAATTAGCTGCAATATGGGGATAAGAACACGAGCTTCTTTCATGCATCTACTATGATGAGAAAGAAGAGAAATCGTATTGAGGCTCTTCAAGATGACAAGAACTAGTAGGTAACATATTAGAAAGTTCTAATTGGCTTTTAACTATTTTAAAGATCTATATACTCATGATAGTGAAGTTTCTCTAGTTACCTCTTGGCCTACAGCTTTTCCTAGACTGGACCAAACTCAATTGGATGATATCCTTTAGGAGATATCTGTAGTGGAAATAAAAAATGTAGCTTTTTGAGATGGGGGCTTTCAAAGCTCTAGGACTTGATGGGTTGAGCCCGCACTTCTTTCAATAACAATGTGGGGTAGTTGGAAGTAAGGTATGTGAGTTGATCATGAAGGCTGTGGATAACCCTGAATCTATTAGGGACATGAACTAGACTGGCATTGTCCTCATTCCAAAGGTAGAAAAGCCATAATCCATCAAGGATTTGCACCCTATCTCTCTATGTAATGTGTGCTTCAAGATCCTAAGCGAAGTCCTGACTACTAGACTAAAGAAAGTAATGGATTATCTAATGCATTCTAATAAGTTTAGTTTCATAAGTGGTAGACAGAGTTGTGACAATATAATATTAGCATAGGAAGCATACATACTATGAGGACCAAGAAAGGTGAGAAAGGGTACACAGCTCTAAAGGTGGACATGGAAAAGGCGTATGACAAGCTTGGCTGAGGGTTAATCAAATTCAACTCGAGTAGGTTGGGGTTGTCAGATTAGTTGGTGTACCTCATTATGCAATGTATAACCACTACTTCGATTTGTGTGAATTGGAATGGGATGCCTTCAGAGTTTTTCAACCTTAAAGAGGAATTAGACAGGGTGACCCTTTGAGTCCCTGCTTGTTTGTTATCTATATGGAGAGGTTGGGCCAAATGATTAATCGTGAAGTAGAAAGGGGTCATTGGAAAGCGCTAAAAGTTAGTCTAGGAGGACCTATGCTATCTCACCTTTTCTTTGATGATGATATAATACTGTTTTGCGAAGCATCCACCGCTCAGGTAGAAAGAGTCAGGGACATTATGGCTTGCTTTTGTAGAGTGTCTGGTGCCACACCTTCCTTTTATACCCTTTACAATACCATATTAGAGCTATTGGAATCACTAGTTATGACTTTAAGTTCGGAAAATAAGGGAAATTTTTTTTCTTTCTCGGGTTACTATTTATCCGCCCCTTAATTTCGACCAACTTTGAAAAATCATAACTAATTCTAGAAAAATAGAAACAAGGTGATTCTAGGCTCATTGAAAAGATATTTCATTCCTCTTTAAGGGAAAAATAATTTCATCGACTACATGGCATTACACACGCACATACCATCAAAAGTGTACTATTCATATGGTCAAACTGGCACTATTCATTTGGTCATTTTCCAATTTTTCATGATTTTAGGCTCAACTTTGGGAAGGCATAACTTTCTGTACAAAACCCCAAATAATATGATCTACCACTTCATTTATAGCTAAAAATACCATTTATTAATATGCAAAGGCTTGTGGTTAGACTCATTTATTTTCTCAAAACATAGCCAACCCAAGTTTATACTCAAAATAGCCAAAAACCAAGTGTCAAAATACCATAATTACATTGCCATGCTAATTTTTCCCTTTCCTTTCAATGCTCATGCCACTCAAACATCATAACAGCTAGGCAAAAGCATATCCTCATAATTACATCATGAAACAGTAGTATACAATCCCATTCCATAAATCTAGTATAAGAACATATACATATATACAGTTATCCAGAAGCAAAACAGGAGACAACTAAACATGCTCAATCTTTCTCTTTTCTTTGCCTCCTAGAGTTCCTTCACTTGCATTGTGGAGAGGGTAAGGTTTCTGGAGAAACCTCAGTAGCAAAACTATAACCATTAACAATATAATGCAAGGTAAATCATGCAATATGCCATGCTCGTAACTACTCATCTAGTGCCCTCTCTCTTGGCACTCACTGTGTATAGGGAACATGCACATGACTCTTGTAACGCTTTAGTTTTATTTCATTACATTTCCCCAAGGTGGCCCTTGGAACCACCATCGTGTCGGAACAGTAAAACAGAGAGAATAAACTTTTTAAAACCAGAATGAACCAAAAAATCACTTTCCATTAACTTATATAATATTCAAAATATACAATACTATAATTGTCTGTAAATATATGCCAGGAAACAAAAGACATAATAACTAGAACTAAACTCGCTTCTTTCCTCGGCTTCCTGTAGATCCTTCACCTGCATTGTGGAAAGGGTAAGGTTTATGGAGAAACCTTAATAGCAGAATCATACCTATAACCATGTAATGCAATGTATGTCATGCCGTATGCAAATCTTGTACTTCCCCTCTAGTGCTCTCTCTCTCGGCACTTACCATGTACCAGGAGCATGCACATGACTCTACTCTACTCAGCAGCCAAGGCATAAACAAAGAGTCAAACATCTCATATATACATGCTATCTCAACCAGAACATGGAATACAAGCAATAAACAAATAGAAAACAAACAGAGAAAATACAAGTTAAAGGTAGAGATTCTAGCTACCAATATCCTTTTGTAATGCAAGTGTGTTGTCTCGCTGTTTCTAGCACGTCTGGGTCTCTGGTTCGTCTCTATGTTACAACTATACAGACCACAATAATTCTTGTTACTATATGCCCTTACCGATATACTACCGTCCTTCCTCTCTTGTATATTCCTAGGGTCCTAGTTTCCTATTACCTGGACCGAGTCTTGCTCCTTCCTGTACCATACCCATCCTTTACTTGCACCCCCTTTGCCGTTCACCCTGTCTAGCCCGGGTCCCTGCTACTACTGGCTCGTCCCCAATGCCTTGGCCGGGATAGGTGGGCAGCATCTCCCTTTAGATGTGCTTACTAGACCTCCGGACAGTTGGGCGTACCTCCCCCTAAAATTCCTAGTTTTGTCTAGGACCATCGGACAACACCTCCCCCTAAGAAATACTATCTTAGTCCGAGACCATTGGGCAACACCTCCCCCTAGGAAATTCTATCTTAGTCCGGGACAGTCGGACAACACCTCCCCCTATGAAAGACTATCCTAGTCTGGAATAATTAGGCATCACTTCCCTTTAGGAAGGCTTATTTTGGCCTAGATAATTGGACAAAACCTCCCATTAGGTTCACTATCTAGGCCTGCCCAATTGGAAAAAACCTCCCCCTAACTATTATAAATAACTATTGAAAAATAAAGGAATTTACAAGAGGAAGGGATCTAGAACTTACCTGAATCGAAGGTCGGGCCGGGACCGCTGGAATTTATATCGAAAGAGGCTATTTTAAGAGAGGGTGGGAGAGCTCCTTATGAGGGAGGCAGGGAGCACGTTTTGGATGGTGGAAAATGAAGGAAAGGTGGTGGCTATTTATAGGAAAGGAAGATGGGTCAAACTGCAAATATTAATTGGGTCTTTAGGTGTAATTTTCCCGAAACGATTTTAACTTTTTGACATGTGTCCCCTTTCCACAGTGTTCTTTATTTTTCTCCATAAAAATCTGTCTTCTTGGCTAAGGAAAAGCTTGGCCACGTTCAGGTGGGCCCCATAGGGTCTATCAGTCTCAATTTATATCGATAATTCCGTCTAATCGGTCTGAAAAGCTAGGAAATTCTAGAAAATTCTAGAGTGATCAAAAAATTCTGAAAACTTCAGGAAAAATCAATAAAAATATCAGGAGACTCATATTAAAATTTTGTAATTTTTGGATGTCTAGAACTCCCAAAATAAATTTATCAAAAAACCCTTTTTTCGATAATTAGCTGATTTCAACAATTTCAACAAATATTTCTGAACTTTTTCTTGACCTCTAACCAATCTTATAATTCTTCCAAAATAACATACTAATTTTTTCAAATCTCTTTCCATAACATTGAGGTCTCAATTTATTTGATAAATATCTGGGTTGGCCAAAACCCGGTCTGGCCAAATATTTTTTAAAAATATTCAAAAATTCATAATAAATTCCTCAGTCCTCAAAATAATATTCTGACTATGTCATATTGTTCTGGACATCTTCTATTATTTTTTTGGGATTTTATGGGAATTTTGGGGTTCTAGGACTTATCTGTATTTTGTCCGGAAACTTTACAAAATTTTTTCTTTTTGCACGAAGGTCCCTCCTCAAGTTTCACTTTAATTGTTGTGAGATCTTTCAGTCCTCTACAAACCAAGGCTTTTGGTATATCCGGAATACCTTATCTAAGCCTAAAAAAAAATCAGGATACGACCCTTGGTCCCTTTCTAGGTTACAAAAAAAAATTCTGGGATGTTACAACTCTACCCCTATCACATATCTAAAGCAATAAACAGGGAGTCATACATCTCATACATGCTTGCTCAACCACAACACGCCTTCTATTATTTTTTTAGGATTTTATAGGAATTTTTAGGTTCTAGGACCTATCTGTATTTTGTCCGGAAACTTTACGAAATTTTCTCTTTTTGCAAAAAGGCCCCTCCTCAAGTTTCACTTTAATTGTTGTGAGATCTCTCAGTCCTCTACAGACGAAGGCCCTTGGTATATTCAGAATACCTTATCTAAGCCTAAAAAAATATCAAGGTATGACCTTTGGTCCCTTTTGAAGTTATAAAAAAAATTTCGGGATGTTACAACTCTACCCCTATCACATAGCCAAGGCAATAGACAGGGAGTCATACATCTCATACATGCTTGCTCAACCACAACACAGTAACAATAAGCCACATCACATAGCAGACAAGCAAAACATTTATAAGTTAAGGTTAAAAGTTCTAACTACCATTTATTGCTGGACAATGCAAGCGCTTCCTTCCGCTTCTGGATATACTGGAGGACTCCTATGATATTCCTAAATATAACACAATGTCAAGACATCAATGTATGCTACTATATTAGACTGAAGACCCCTTTCTCCTTACATAAAGGGTCCAGACTATACTTGTCATTTAATCGATTTCAGAGGCCAATCCTATACAATTTTTGCCTCTGAATCCCTTTATGCCATTCAATTTATCAAACTCACACTCTTCCCCATCCATCCCCCCTTGGGTGGACACTCCTCCTATTTATAGGGTCCATGGTGATTTCATCTGTTCAGTGTTCCACATATATTCTTTCAAACTTTTCCTAAGTAAAACACTGTCCGAAACACATTGGAACCATCAAACCAATGAAAATCAAACTATACACTACTTTAGGAGGCTCGGCCGAAACTCCCACATCATGCACAAGGTAAGAACTCAACCCAAATCAAGCTCACACACTAATTTATAGCCTTTCCAATCCCTTAAAACATCAAACAACATTAATTCTTTCCTCTTTCATGCTAGCCGAAACCCATGGACAGCATTTCCCCCTTGGAAATGCCTCTAAAATCATGGAGAAGAGAAGGAAATTGAAGGATGATATATGGTAGAACATACCTCAATAGAAGGATCAATCGGTGTAGATTGATTTGCCTTTGAATTCTGTGAAAGAGGGTTGAGTTTCCAGATGGCTAGAGCTTCCCCAAGATCTCCAAAATTTCGTGCAAAATGGAGGGGGAGGGCTCTCTTATTTATAGGCATAAGGGAATGGCATACTTGTAATTATTTGGAAGTTTAAAAATGTTAACATTTGCAACTCCCCTTTTCACACTATGCACATGTCCCTACTACCATCTTCTTGGCCCTTCTTGATCTTTCTAAATCCTCCTTCAAGACTCCCAAGCTGTCACCATGTTTTGTGGGGCCCAGGGAGTTCATCTGGCTTCAATTCTTCCAACTGTTTCACCCATATCGACCAGAAAAATGGGAAAATCCAGAAAATTCATTTCTCATTGAAAAATTTCCAAATTTTGCCCACAATTTTTTGATGTCTGGAACACCTGAAATTAATTTTTCTCTGAAGAAGTCTCTTATGCCGGTGATAAACCGATATTCAACAATTTTCAATAATTCCTCTAGATTTCTTCTCAACCTCCAAATAACTTTATACTTCCTCTAAAATATTATACTAATTTTGCCCAATCCCAGTCCAGAACAACAAGGCCTCTAAATATTTGCTATAATTAATTTCTGGCCAAAAACCCGGTCCGGCTAAAAATTAATAAAATATTCATAAAATCACCAAAAATTCATATGGCCTTTAAATATCATTCTGACTGCTCCATGATGTTCTAGATGCTCTAAAATAATTTTTGGGATTTTATGAGAATTTTTGGGGCTTTCCGACCTGTCCAAAATTCAACCTCTAACTTTGCTGAATTTTTACTTTTTGTACATAGGTCCTTCCCCAGACTTCAATTCAAAAGTCAGGAGATCTCTCTCTCCTCTACTGATTATGGCCTACTATCCATCCCAAATACCTCATTTAGGCCTCAAAAAATATTAGGGTACGACCCTCGGTCTACCCAAAATTCTCTATCTAGGCCTTAAAAATTTTGGGATGTTACAGATTGATTATCAACATTCTCACCAGTGATTGGGAAGCAAAGGTCACAGCTATTGAAGAAGCTTGAGGGGAGTCCATGAGGTCAATAGATGCTCTATTTGGAAGTTTGTCTGAGTATGAAGTCAAACAAAAGTTCAAGTAGGAGATCTCTGAATTGACCGAGAAAAGACAGAAGGGGCTTGCTCTCAACGTAATCAAAGAGGATGAACTAGATGAAGATGATGAGATTGATGATGAGGAATAGGAATGATTGTAAGAAGATTCAAGAAGTTCTATCGGAAAGGCTCAGGATTCAGAAGGTTTCAAAAAGGTGATACAGGTCAAAAGAAAGAGAAAGATCAAATCATCTGCTATGAATGTAAGAAGCCTGGACACATCAAAGCCGAATGCCCTGACCTTTCCGAAGAGAAAAAGAAGAACAAGTTCAAAAAGAAGAAAGCATATGTGAGTTAAAATGGGGAGATAGCTCATCGGATAAAGAATGTGAAGCTGAGGAAGAAGCAAATATTTTTCTTGTTGCTCACAATAAAGAATCAGATTCCGATGAGGTAACCTCTCTAGATGAACTTCAAATTGAATATAATGATTTACATTCTGAATTTGTTAGAGTCGTGAAAGAA
>JBAGKO010167589.1:0-18976 GCA_037177275.1 Acacia concinna | reverse complement strand
TTATATATAACCAAGAGAACCAGCCATACACTATGAGTGCTACTAAGAGTGTCGTACGGGTTGATGTCATCTGTACAAAGGCCAAGCCGCAGATTTCTTAGCTCACTACCAAACTGCGAGAACATTTCATCTATTTTCTTCCACTGTGGTGAGTCAGCTAGGTACCTAAGACATTTCCCATCACATACTCTCTAATCAATATGCCACCTCAATTCCTTTGATGTTACCGTATTCGTGAATAACTGCTTAAACTATGGTATTATTAGAAGATACCATAGCACCTTTAATGGCTGACTTTTAGATGTCTCTTCACCACCACTGTCATCCTTCTTCTTTTTGTATCGTGTAGTTCTACATATCAGACATTCAGTCAAATCTTCATATTGTTTCCTGTATAAGACACAATCATTGGGATAGGTGTGTATCTTTTTATACTCTATACCTATTACAGACAAGATTTTCTTGGCCTCATACATTTTATTTGGAAGCAACTTGTTTTCTAGAAACATATCACACAACAACTCAAGCAATAATGTGAAACTTCTATCAGTCCACCCACAGGTTGCCTTTAAGTTGACCAAATGCAAAACTGCTAACAACTGAGTATACTTAGTACAACTTGGGTACAAAGGAGTCTCCACATCACTCCGAGCACTTTCATGTACAGGTGCATGTGAAGGAAAAGATTCAAACTCAACATCATGGATCATTCTCTATATTTTATCATTAACACACTCGTCCATATCCTCTTTCTGTTGAGAAGTAAAAGCAGTGACTTCCTCACCATACCATATCCACTTTTTGTACTAAAGATTTATTCCATCACAGATTAGGTGATCCCTTATATCATTGACATCCCGATGACTCTTATTTAAACAGTTCACACAAGGACAAAAATACACCCCCTTTTTGTTAGGTGCGTTCCTTTTAGCAAATTCAATAAATTCTTCCACTCCTTTCTCATACTCTTCACTAGTTCTCAGAGCGTTCATCCAACTATGACCCATTCTTCTACGTACCTTCTAAGACATTTTAAATAACACTAAACTTTAAAACAATCATGGATAATGAAAAGAAATTGCATTTTACTCATTCCTTTTTTTTAAAAAAATCGGCAGTATCTCCCCTTATAATGAAGATATCCACAAATTACAGACACAATCCAATTCAGTTCAATTCAAAGAATATTATAGTAAGATAATACAAAACAATATAAATCAATTCCTTTCCACTCATTCCTTTTTTTAAAAAATTCGGCAGCATCTCCCCTTATAAGGAAGATATCCACAAATTTCAGACACACTCCAATTCATTTCAATTCAAGAATATTATTGCAAAACAATACAAAACAATATTTATAAATTCCTTTCCACTCATTCCTTTTTTTAAAAAAATTCGGCAACATCTCCCTTATAAGTAACATATCCACAAATTTCAGACACACCTCAATTCAGTTCAATTCAAGAATATTATTGCAAAACAATACAAAACAATATATCTCAATTCCGATTCTTTCTACTCATTCCTTTTTTTTAAAAAAATTCGGTAGGATCTCTCCTTACAAGGAAGATATCCACAAATTTTAGACACACCCCAATTCAATTCACAACCACTAAAAATCAACAACCAACAATATCCTAAAAACCAATAACCAACAATATCCTATCAAAATTCGAAAGCAAGAATCATAATCAAACAATAGTTTTCATATGTCTTCAAATAATCACCAACTAATACAGCATGCAAGAAGAAAAAAGAGAAACATAGAGAGATGGAGAGGCATTTATGGTGGATTTGAGGAAGGAATGTGCCACGCGGGGTTGGGGTTCAGAGGTGGACTCACGGCCTTGGAATTCAGAGGTGGTGCTGGCGTCAACGTCACTACGTCTTTAGTGGCTCATGATAGTGTGATTTCGGTGCGTCTTCAGTGGGTCGCGCTATTTCGTCTTCTGCGGCTCGGGGTCGATGGGTTCTGACGGCTTCAGTGGCGGCAAGTTTCAGTGGAGTGGGCTCGGCGTCGGTGGGTTTCAATGGCGGCGATGGTGGGTTTCGATGGCGGCGATGGTGGGTTTAGGCATTGATGGGTTTCATATGGAGGAGGAGAGTCGGCGTCAGTGGGTTCCGGTGGCAGCGAGTTTTGGTGGGGTGGGCTCGGTGTCGGTGGGTTACAGTAGCAGCAACGGTGGGTTTCGGCGTCAATGGGTTTCAAATGGAGGAGGAGACTCGGCGTTGGTGGGTTTCGGTGGGTCTTTCCGCAGACGTGAGTATCGCATTTGCAGAAGTGAGAGTTAATTTTAACTCTCACTTTCCGCGTCCTAAATTGGACTTTCCACGTCCCAATTTATTTAGGGATGTGGAAGCCTATCTTCTGTGTCCTAAATTTATTTTTGGGACGTGAAAAATTGAAACTTTCTGCGTCTCAATTTATTTAGGAACACGAAAGCCTATCTTTTGCGTCCCAAATTTATTTTTGGGACGCGAAAAATCAAATTTGTTTACAGAAATGCCACTGCGTTTCTTTTTCACATCCCTTTTTAGTAAAACGGGCGTCTTTTGGGGATGTGAAAGCCATATTCTGTAGTAGTGTCAAGTATAGGCATAAACATGCTTGCATAAAAGTTTTCTTCACACATTTGATCAAATTTACTATATTTAATCTAAATGTATCTAACTCTCCCTTTGGTAATGCTAACTATAAGTTCCTAATCTCATAGCTTAACATTTACAGTCTTTTCATGTTATTTATAGCTACAAAGATCAAAGCAATGAGCAAAGATGCTTTGAGGCATTTGATTTTGATGTTCATTTTGTTTTTAATAATAGCTTTAGTGCTTGGTTCAAGAAAATTGGTTATGATAAAGCCACAGCAGTTGCCAAGACAGCGCACAAAGAGGGTAAGGTAATGATACCATATGTTAATCCTCATTATTCATCATACATAGAATTTTCTGTAATGACATGCTACTCCCTCCAGTCCTATATATAACAAAGTTGCTTATATATGAGACCGGAGGGAGTATTATATTAAATTTAACAACTACTATTATGACACCAATTATGGTAAGGTTATATATTGGCAACTTTGGGTTTTCACAAGGATGAGGTTGGCATATTAAGGTGTGCACCTTCCTCATATTTATTGTACGTTTTTTAAATATAGGAATATATTTTTCTCATCTTAATCTTGGTGTCATACAGAATATATTGAAGATGTAGATCAACCTTGAGAGACATATGAGAAGATGTTTTGGGCCATATTTTCAATTTCTATGAAGTTTCTAAACAAAGGTTTGTGCCTTTCTTTATATTGGATTTTTTTGTTGTTGGGTTGATGTCATTTTTAATATTAAATAATTGACATAATTTTCATTATATGTTGCAATCACTTTGTGTTTGATTTATGACTCAGATTCTTCAAAACTCATTGGAGTTTGAAATCAAACTATGATTTGAATGACAATTTTGCGCATTTGATTTTTATATATCATCAGCAACAAGCTTGGTGTCATTAAATTGACAAACATGAATTGATGTGCTTTGATGGTAATAATATGCATAATACAATTCTTTTTCCCTTTTCCATTTGCAAGCAATTGCAAGAGCAATTACCAAACCCCACTGAGGCGAAGAGAAGTGATATTTACTTTGCTTCCTTTATTAATAGAAAAAATGTATACGTGATTCCTTTGTATAAATTGCTAATATTAGATACATAATTTTGTAATAATTTATTTGCTAACTTTTCAGTTGAAATATTGAATTGGTTGTTATATATGTTGTATTGGTTCGATATTATACTAGGTTTTTAAATGTGTGGTTAATATTTTTTTTTTTGAAAAATATTACCTACAATATCTGTTGCACAATACAACAAAAGCCATAAGTCATTATTTACAGTGTTTGTTGTGTTATCCAACAGACATCCTAAGTTATTAATTATAGTGGCTGTTCCTATATAGTAGACACTGCAAGTCATAACTTTCCTCTTCTCCACTACACCTTGTACGCAGTAACGAAAACTCAATTTTAACTGACACCAAAAGGGGCATTTTGCATTGGTGGTATTTTAAAAAATTGCTTCCTAAATAAATTTTCCTTACAAATTTGTCACAATCCGTACGGATGTTTCTAACATTATTTCCATATCAAATAGCATAAATGGAATTAATCGTTGGAAACTATGAAGCTTCAACAGACATTTCCCATGGAACTAGCCGTGGCAACTTGCCACAAACACATCGATTTGTGGGAAACATCCATGGCAATTTCCCACAAACAAATCTGTTGGAAACGTTCGTGGCAATGTCCCACGGACATTTTCCACAGACCCACACGTGGGAAGTTCTCATGGAATTGTTCATCCCAAACTTTCCCACAGAATTTTTTTTGTGGGAAATTTTGATGGATAACATTTTTCCGTTGGAAACAAGTTTGAGATGGGTTTTTTCCTCACGGAATGTAATCCGTGGGAAATTCCGTCACAAAAAATTTGGGATGGAATTCTGTCTCAAATGGCCATCACATAAGTTGAATCCGTGACAAATTCAGTGAGAAAAAACAAGTTTTTTTTGTAGTGCTATACAACTATAGAGACTAAAGTATAATTTAAAACTTCAGACCACATTCAAAATTTGATCAAAATATAAGAACCAACAATAATACTAACTTAAAAATATACTATTGGAGAGAATCAAATTTATTAATCTGAACTCAAGTAATTTTATATTAAAAACTGAAGTGCTTAATCTCCTCGATCCTTAATATAATACCTATGCACCTAATTTTATAAGATTAATAAAATTAATTAACTTAGTTCAAATGATATATTTTTTCTAAAACACTTTAATCATTTTTCTCAATTCTATTCTCATCTCTCTTACTTTATTATTGTTGAAGGAGTATCAATAGAGATAAATTAGAAAAAGAATGATAAATATAATATATAGGTCTTAAAATAGGACTAAGATCAACTCCCCAATTATATCATATATTAAAGACAAGAGGGAGTAATAATGTGTCAGCACTACCTAACGTGGCTTAGCATGAAGGGAAAAATGTGAAGAACTGAAAATTTAACATAAACGTATTGAAAATTAAGACATTAATAAAAATTTGTAGACGTCACTTATATGGACTTTGATGAAGTGGCAAGCATTAGGTTATCAAAAATCGTATATTGGACTGAGCTCAATTGACAACTTGATCCAATTGTATTCATCCCCAATTGTACTCTAAGTGAAAAAAAAGAAAGAAAGTAATAGTATAATATTGACTATTGAATTTTGTTTCCACGTAAAATATTTTGATTAAAAGAATCTCGACAGTAATATAGTAATATGGTACAGATTCATTTTCTCAGAGAATTGATTGTAGAAGAATAGAAAAATAAAATAAACGAATACTTTGACCATTGACTCGTATTGGTCAATCTTTAATTATTTTACAGAAACTTAAGAGTAAATTACTACCTGACACAGCATTCAAACAATGTCCCCATTTTCCTGACATGCATGTTATCTCTCTCTTTTTTCCCGTTTAAAAAGAAACTTGTTGCCCTTTTTCGTCGACATGTTTGTGGCTAATGTCACATAGGATTGAGATATATATATATATATATATATATATATTGCCATTAGGATTGAGAGAGTTACAGGTTTATTTTTTAAAAAATAAAAATATTTATCTCAACCAATACTCTTGTTGATAATCTCTCAATTGAGATTATCCATATTTGCATGGCACTCTCTAATTTTTTTTTTATGGCAGAATGCCACAATATGTATTTTATTCCTACGTAAATTTCAGTACTAATTATTTATTTCTTTCAACTTTTTAGTGGATAAGAGACAACATATTTTTAATTGATCAAATTGTATTACTTTCTTTTTTTTATCTTTTCTTTTTGTAAATGAGCTAGTTTTCAATTATGCCAAATCCAAATAGATAGATTTCCAAATATATTTTTCCTTGTAAGTTGTAACTACTAGCATATAAGATTATATTCAAACTCTATTTTTTTGGCCATCAAAATTATTCAAACTCGTGACTTTAATTATTTTAAAACTATAGAAAAATATCAAGTCAATTTCGATCGTAATTAATAACTATTGTTATTCCATCAAATCATTTCTTGCGTATACTCCACCCGGTCCTTATTAAGTTGTTATAAGTTATAAGCTAGGACTAATTCACATATGATAAACGCATTATGAAGACATAAATTAATTCAAATTTTTTATATTAAAAGATATCACATCCTTATGTATCATACTCCACTTAATTCAAGACATATTTGTCTAGCTTTGAGAAATTAATAAAACTAAATAAATTATTTAATTATAATATATGTGACATGATTTCTTTAAAATATTTCTATGTAATATCAAATTATATGTATACTTTGTCTGTTATTTAATATAAGACATATTTACTTAATTTTATTTAATTAAAAAAATTAGTTAATATGATATGTTTTTTTTCTAAAACACCTAATTATCTTTCTTAATTCCCCCATTCTCCGTTCCTTAATTATTGTTGAGGGAGCATCAATAAGGATATATTAGAGAAAAAAATTGACAAAAAATAGAAAATAGAGAAAATTCCACTTAAATACCTCCTCAAATTGTAAAATCCCAAAAAGTCTGTTAACATTTCAAAAATACACTAAAGTATTATAGACTAAATTGGGTTTTCCAAATCGGTTTTAATTCTTATTACTTAATGGAGTTAACTAAAGTAATTGCCATTAAACTTAAACTAAATCCTTATAAAATTAAAAACGAAAAATTACTATTTGAAACTACAACCTCAAGCTATCAAATTCAAAATTCAAAATTCAATTAAACGTTAAGTACCAACCATATTAACCCAAAAAATAAATGATTGGAGAGAATGAAATTTATTAATCTTACCGCTAGTAATTTTATTCAACCAGGTGCTTAATAAACTTCAGTACTCGGCAACGTGGGAAAATGTGAAGAACTGAAATTTGAACATCAAACTTATTGAAAATTAAGACATTAAATACTGTAGATGTGACTTATATTGATGCTGATGAAGTCTTAAGCATTAGATTATCAAAATTTGTAGATTGGATTAAGTTAAATTGGTCAATATGATCGTTTAAACTTAGTTTGATCCAATCTTATTCATCCAATATGATATTATTTCATAATATTTAACAATATTCTCTTCAGACAATTCACACAAGTTTTCTACAAAGTCTAATATAATTTTTATCACACAAAAGAGAGCAGAGAGTATCACGGGAGTTAACGAAATAATTTCTTAAGAAGAAAAAAAAGAAAGAAAGAAAAAGAGACAACCAATTTGACCCATAACCTGGACATTTTCGTTGTGCAATTATATTATGGAAAGTTATTGTGTGAATGTAAATTTCTCATTGATATATATATATATATATATATATAATATTTAAATTAAAAGTTCCTTGTGAATGTTGGGAACACGCCGATTTTTTTTAAAAAATCATTTTGGCCTGCATTTAATTCGGATATAAAATTGATTTGTAATGGAGAAACGGCAAGTTGAATCCATACATGATGTCAATAAACTCCGCAATAGTGGAAGAATCGCTGGGTTCACAACTATAACCACAAATTTATCTACTTTTGAGAAATACTATGTTTTAAGACTAGTAGGTGTGTTTGCATGTGTATATAAATCGAAGTATTAGCTATTTAGACATGAAGGTTAGAATGAAAATAATTTTAAAAATTACTATTTTTAAAGCATTTCTCCTAATATTTTTTCATTCCTCAATTTTTTATGGCAAGCGTTTCGATGGAAGTTAGTGATTTCATGTTTTCTATCAGTACACATCTTTTAGTTTTATGTACATATAACATAATAACTTTCTTTCTTTCTTTTTTTTTTTAAGAAAAAAGAAGAAAAAGAAATATTTGTAAGGATCTTGAAATTATTTTCACGGTAAACTTGCCTAATTAAACACAAGTTAAAAAATAATGGGCAATTGTTTTAAGGGTTAAGATATACTCCTATCAAGCAGTTTGAAGTATTTTTCTAAATGCATTCAGCAGCATAAAATATTGCTCCCTCCGTTTTAAATTATGAAAGATGTTTAATTGAATTTTGTAGTTCCAAGTAGTCGAGGGTTTCTCTCATTATCGTCTTTTGCATTTTCTTTTCATAATTTCATATACACTATTAAATTGGAAAAATGGATAAAATTCAATCTTTTATAAACTTATTACTATAAACATAAACAAATAAATTTAAACTCTTAAAATTTAATATATACCATTTATAATTGCAATATAGAAGCAATTATAAATTTCAATTTATAAAATATGAAAATAATCGTTTTATAAAATATTAAATATAAACTATCAATTTTATGATATTGGATTTTGAGAAGATAAGGGGAAAGAGAACAATGAGAGTTTTCTCTTCCTTTAAGGTGTTGGTTAAGCATAATAAATCTGTCAAAATTATTACTCTTTTTTACTAAAATACCCTTATTTATAAAAAATATGGCGTAAGAGAAAGAACATGGAAACTATTATAATAAGGAGAATTACAAAAGAGAGAATAATAAACATAATAGAAATAAGAGTAATAAAAATAATTGTATGAGAGAGATATTATGTGGTAAAGAGAGAGTAAATACAAGATTTCTTTTTCTAATTAACTATAAGCATTTTTGGGGCAATGTGAATTTCATACATTGACATTAAATAGAATAATTAAACCAGGATAAAACTGGAAAAACAAATGTTTCTTTTTTTTTTTTTTGAAATGGAGCATGTGCAACAATTAACAAATGGAGTATTTTAGTTGTTTCTAGCATTGTAAAGTATTTTTTGGTGTAGCCAATATCCTGAAATATTTTCTTTTTAAATACGTTCATCACCCTGAACTACTTTTTGCTACATCCACCATATCTAAGAAATACTTTAGAATGTTAAATACACTATAAAATATTTTTGGGTATTAGATGCTCTTGAGAAAATATTTTAAGGTCTTAGATGCACCTTAACTTTATTTAAACAAAATATTTCTATAAAATGCCGTTCTTAATTGAATACAATGTCTTGGTATGGAAGCAAGAGCTCTGGCCTTAAACATGATGTTTTGAATTTGGTGGAACTTGACCCTATTAAATATTACATCCCGTCTTAAATATAAGACCTCGTTGTGTGTCTACAACGAGATCTTATATTTACAACTGAAGGAATAACAATACAAGGAAAATCATTCCCTGTTGTGATGAGTTTGGTGGAACCGGCAGCGTTTTTGGATTTATCTTCCAGCTTTTCTCAAATTGAAAGTGATGATGGAGCTACGGTGTAAAAGGAGCTGTCGGCAGTCGGAAACCACAAAAACGAAATGAAGAATTTGTATTCTAATGAGAAAATCACATTCTGCTTCCCAAAAATTACATACTGACCTTATTCTATATTGAGAAAAAAGTGAATTATTTGTATTTTTATTATAAAAATTCCATTTTTCTCCACTAAAGATTGCACTCAGGCCCTAAACATTGCACTCTTAGAAAGTTCGTCTTTAACACCTTCACGAAGATTAAATTTTTGTTGTGGGCTGAGTATACTGTCTCTGGCGTTGCCTCGCATAAAATGAATATATATTTTATATTTATATGTGTGTATTAAAAAGTTATATTATAAATTATGAAATAAATATATACATGATAGACATGTTGCACTTTAGAATTATTTTATTATATTTTTTTAAATTATAAAATATTTATTAAATGCTTGAATTATGCTATTGGTAGTTGTAATTATTTACTTTACTTTTAATTTTATTGATTTTTTAAAATTAAAATTTTATATTTTAATAATTTTAAGAAAACTAATGATAATGTACTACTTTTAAATTTGAATTTAAACTCATAATAATTCGAACGAAATAAATGTTCAAAAATTTTAAAATGACAGTATACTTATATTAAATTTATTGTAATATATATATATATATATATTTCCTTATTGGCCAAAAACACATAACCCATTACTACAGTGACACTATATATATAAGGGTTATTGGAGTCCTACCATATATAGAGAGACGAGATTTGAATCGACGTCCCACCTAAACATATACAACGGTTTTGAAAAACAGCATCATATATATGAAAACCATATATGACGGTTTTTAAACAACTGTCATATATAAAGATGCGGAATTTGAAGTGTCATATATCCTTGACATATATCACAATTATATAGAGAAATGCCATATATACACAAAAAATATATGGCGGTTTTTGGCGTTTTCTTAAAAACCACTAGATGTAATTATAATATATATGACGAGTTTTCGTCAAACAACCATGATATATATTATATTTGATGGTTTTCTAAAATAGTTGTATAAAAATGCCTTTAAAAACTAACCCCTTCGAATCCTATTTTCACGCTTTCAAACCCAGCAAACCTTTAGTCGTGCTCTCTTATGAACACCTTCCACTACTTCTAGCATACCCACCTTGATTTCCCTATTTTTTGTTGCTGAAATGGTCGTGATTCTGCTTCTTCTAATGAATGTTGTGATGGTCTACCTTATGAATGCAATAGCTAGTCGATCTATACATAGATGGTGGACTCTAGGTATGTTGTACGACAGTGCTTGTCGATACTGTGTAAGTTTTGTGGTGAACCGTATAAAAGTGAGAACTTTTTTTACCTCAAGTGTAGTTTATTAAGAAAAACTTATCGTTTACTGCTAAAATTTTGATAAATCTTATATATTGTAGGTTTTGTGTTGTACGTACATTTGCCGAAGCAAATAGAAGTTGATGCTTTAATATATATATCTGATATGGGTTTTATATATATGTGTTTGTTAGTCAATAAAAGTGAGAACTTTAATTTGTTCCCTAATTTTTCTTAATCTATCTAGCTAGCTAGTGTGTGTGTGTTCTGATTTGCAGTGATTGATCGTCATTGTTTTGTTTTGCAATCTATTTATTTTGCTCCTTGGATGAATCTTCAGCCCTTTTAGAATCCATGTCCTACTGTTTCAAATGGTTTATATATATCATATATAATATTATATTCTATGACAAAACATTAATAAAATCATAAACAGGTGGACATTAATCCTTATAGGGTATAAGATTCTCCAGGGGGTTAAATATAAATGGACTATAAGATAAAATGATAAAAATTAATCCTGTAAAATAGAAAAGAATACATATAGTTAGCGGTTGTTCAGATAAAACCGTCAGACACACACACACACAGCGGTTGTTATCAAATAATCGTCATATACATGACGTTTCTTATTGAAAAACTGTCATATGTAACAAAAACTATATGATGGTTCTTACACACACACATGGCATTAAAATATATGGCGATTTCTAACTGCTATATATAGACAAAAATAATAATCAAATATAATGAATTATGTAGAATATGGGAAATCCCAAAAAAAGACAAAGGAAATATATAAAAGACAAATCAGATCAACGAAATCCGAAAATCCCAAATCAATCACTTTTGTACTTTTTTCCTTAAAATTACGAATATGCCATTGAATTTTAACAACAAGTATCTTAATTCACAACACGAGTATCTCAATTAACAACAACAATATAATAACTCACGGCGTAAATAGTAGTACCTAAATTCTTCTGTTGTTGTTAATTGAGATACTTGTGTTGTTAAAATTCAGTAATATTTTCATAATTTTAGGGAAAAAAGTATAAAAGTGACTGATTTAGGATTTCCGCATTTCGTTATTCTGATATTGGATTTACCCATTTCCAATGTCTTTTTCTAAAATTCTCTATAATAATATCTCCCTAACACATGGTATTGAAGTCCAGATTTTAAGAATGTTTGTTGAATACTTCAGTTTTTAAAATAAGTATTTTATGTTTTTTTTTTAATTCAAATAGAAAGCTCACAATAACTGCTACTTTCTTTAACCGAATAAATGGATAAGGACTCAAAGTACCATGCCTTAATGTCTCGTGATATCAATTTTTTTCACGAGGCATATAATAATTCAAATTGATTTTGTAAATATTATTTTTTTCTAAACTATTTAAAGCTTACAAAACAATTTTCTGACTAGGAAATAAAAATCTACAGAACATGTATTTTTTTTAAAAAAATAAAAGTATTTATCTCTTGTGTGTAATCCAAATTGAGACTCAATTGAGGTTATCCAAATTTGCATGGTATACTCTATATTTCTTTTGGGTAAAATCGCACTATGTGTATTTTATTCCCACGTAAATTTCAGTAGTATGTATTTAATTCTTTCAACTTTTTAGTGGATAAGGGACAATATATATATATATATATATTGATTGAAAGGGACAATATATTTTTAATTGGTTCAATTGTGTTGCTTTCTTTTTATGTTTTCTTTTGTAAGTGAGATTTGAATTTTGCCATGTCCAAATAGATAGCTTTCCAAATGTATTTTCCTCGTAAAGTAGTTATTAACTACATAAGAATATTTAAACTCATGACGTTAATTATTTAAAAAAATATCAAGTCAATTTAGCTCGTAACAACTATCATTGGTTCATCAAATCATTTCTTGAACATACTCCACCTGGTAAGTTGGTATAAGTTATTATAAAAACCAATTCTCATAAAGTAAACGCATTACAAATACATAAATTAATTTAATATTAAAAGATAATCACATCCTTATATGCTACTATCATATATATTTTTTTAAAAAATATACGGTTAATATTATTGTTGGTTGTTTAAATTTGATTGAATATGGATTTTGGTCATTGTAATATCAAATTGTAGTTTTTAATCACTTTGGTTCTATGAAATGTAGTCTAATTTCAACAACGTCAATCAATAAGTATAAGATGAGGATCAAAACTAAAACTTATAAAAAATATAGAGATCAAAATCAAAATTCGTTAAGAGAATAGGGATGAGTTATGATTTTGCCATTTTGGTCAATACATTTTTTAATGAGATTTGGTTTTGTCCCTATATTTTTCTTGAGATTTTGTTTTGGTGCCTATATTTAACTGTGTTAACCCCATTAATAAATTTATATTAAGTCCTAATAAAATTATAGAGACTAAAAACCACAATTTAAAATTACAGAGACAAAACTAAAAGTATTTTAAAATGTAAGGATTAACAATAGTATATATTAACCAAAAAAAAAATGATTGGAGGGAATCAAATTTTTTAAATCTGACCTCAAGTAATTTCATCAAACCAGGTGCTTAATAATATGTGGGCACTCGCTAGCGTGGCTTAGCGTGAAAGGAAAATGTGAAGAATTGGAATTTTAAAATCAAAGTTATTGAAAATTAATACATTAAAATTAGTATACGTCACCTATATAGACGTTGATAAAGTGGCAAGCATTCGGTTATCAACATATAGGTTATGTTATACTTAATTTGACCAATTTTATTCTCTCCCGTAATTTCATACTAGTCATATTTAACAGTATTTTCTTCAGACAATTTACACAAATTTCCTACAAAATCCAAAATAATATATGTTTATCATACAAAAAAGAAATTAGAGAGCACCACCGCGGGGACTTAATGAAATAATTTCTTATTAAGCCCAAAAAAGAAAAAAGAAAAAGCGAATCGTTTTGACCCACAAGCTGTTCCTTTTCGCTATGAAATTACATTTGTGGGAGCTTATAGTACGAATGTAAATTTCTAATTGACAATAATATTCAAATTAAAAGTTCTAGTCTTTTAAAGAACGTTATAAGCTCTCCAGTTTCATTTATTCTATTTTTTAAAACCATTTTAAATAAATTGATTTGTAAAGGAAACACGGTTTCTAAATTAAAACCCAGTTTAACGAAAATGTTATCATTTCTTAATTATATTTTTCATTTACAGAAAAAAAAGAAGAAGAACAAAGACAAACCATGATCAAACTTTTCTAGTCAAATTCCACCTCTTATCTAAAAGGTGAAGAGTAACGAAGGATACAAAATTAGTCCCAGCTACTTGTCATTCTCAAAATCAAAAGGGACCACGACCCTTTTAAATCTCCAAACATCAATTTAATAATAGTTTCATCTAAAAAAATTGAGTGAAGATCAGTTGTAGACATGGATTTAGAAAATTATAAATATGGAAATATCAAACCTTAGGCTCTGTTAGTCACCTTTAATAATTTACAAATAAAATTCTCATATTTACAAATATCTTAAATAATATATGAAATTAATCTTTTTAATATATTTTGGAAAAAAAACTAAATTGTGATCCCCCACAATAAAATGAAAGGGAGTGAAAGGCAAAGGATGCTCCTCCATTTAATTCGTTGGATGTTCCAAATTTTTTATAGAGCTATGTTACTGGAATTTAAGGTTATCAAACCTAATTAGAAAATAGGAGAATTTCAATAAAGGACTGCAGTTGGGAATTAATATCAGCGCAGCCTATAAACAAGTGAATGAGTCATATGAACAATAAAAATCCATGTTCATATGACCCATTCACTTGTTTATGGACTGCATTGATATTAATTCCCAACTGCTGCTCCTTATTAAAATTCTCCTTTAAAAAATTTCTGTATTCACGTGAATTCAAATTTAAGAATTTTGCTTAAGTCAAAATTTATTTATAGAGGTGATATTCCGAAATTTTCTACGTATGTATGAATAAATTGCCAGATATACACATGGTCTCTCTTTGTTGTGCGTAAATCATCAATAAGGTTCTGAAACTTGAACTACCGGATAATGAACTAATCAGAATATTAGATTAAAGGTCAGTGAGTCATATCTGAGTCAGTTTGGTATCAACCTGGCATCAAACCAGTGTTAATAAAAAATTAAAAATAAACTTCAATTATCATTATAGTATTATACTAACTATCCAAAATCAATTCACTACCTTGAATCACTAACAAAATAATTATATATTTGTCAATTCTTTTTTGTAATTTCTTTGATATATGAACATTAGACATGATCTAATATCAAACCATGATACTATAATCAAATATAATAAATATTCATACTTTTTTAGCGAATTATCAAAATATATAGACAATAACAAAATATTCCTAACTACAATCCTTTAATAATTAAACTGATAATCATTAACACAAAAATTATCATTAATTTTTACTAATATTGCTCTCCAACCCATAAAACAAATATTTTTTTTTTTTAAAATATAGCACACTAGGTCAACATAGTAACCTGCCCATGTTAGTGAACTACCCAGATCATGGCCAGGTTGTCGGATTTTGAGTTGACCCAGCCGATCCAGTGCAAGTTTGATAACCTAGCCAATAACACACGTTGTCTGATACATACATGAAACATTTGGTGATGTGCAACCCAAATTGACAAATAAAAAATAATTACACATAACATGTTTAATATATGTTAGTTAATCAACGCATGCATATATATGTTGTATATTATTTAATTATATATCAATTCATAAATAAGATAAATTAATTTATTATAAAAATATAAATATCAAAACGTTAAAATGATTTATTTAGTTTTGCTAATCTCTCAAAAATAGTCAATTGTGTGTTATCTTAAAGACTAAGGGAGTACTATATAATAGCCATCACAACCTTTTCTTTTTTCAATGACTTCATCTAGCATCCAAAAACTTTATTTTAAAAAAATAAAAGATAAACGGAGCGAATACCATAGCTATAAAAATTGAAATCAATGAAAAATATTATCAAGATCTAAACAGAAGAGGTTTTAAAGAACAATAAAAACTAATAATAATAATAATAATAATAAGGGATAATTAATATGCAGATCCTTACAGTTTCATCCATTTTTTTTAATTAGGTGCCTATTATTTTTTCCTTTTTATTAGGTATTTATTTTTTTACATGTTTTTAATCAAGTTCTTGTAGTTATTTTCTTTTTTTATCATATATTTATTGTTTCACTAGATTTTTAATCAAGTCGGTTTTTTGAATTGTAATTAACTATTATAATTCTATTTTATTTTTTTAAAAAAATATTATTATAATTCAAATTTGATGATTATATAAATAAATAAAAATTATAATTAAAAATTAAATAACATAAATATATATTTAATTAAAAATAATGAGGAATATTAAAACAACTCATAAAAATAATGTTAAAATAAAGTATCATGATAATTGATTACTTATGGAATATTAACATTTACAGTATAATATTTAATAAGATCATAAATAATAATATTATACTTTATATTTATAGAAGAATAATATTAGTATTTATTGAGTAAATAAAAAACAAAGGATCTAATTAAAAATCATACAAAACTATAAAGACTTAATAAAAAACAAGTGAAAATATAAGGACATGATAAAAAGAAAGAAGTTATAGAGACCTAATTAAAAATTTGTTGAAACTTTAAGGAGCTACATATTAATTATCATTAATAAGAGTACAATTATGTTGCTATTTATAAAATAGAAAGAGAATGTTTTTTTCTCTCTAAGTCAAGTCGTCACATTTTTTATATTTAATTTTACATTTTTTTATTATTGTGTATTAGACATACTTCTAATGAGATAAAATATATTAAATACTCATAAATGTAAAAAGTTGTTAAATTTTAAAGTAGCTTTGATTAGAATGAATGTTATTTCAATAAAATAGGTTAGAAATGACTAAGAAATAGAATTTCTCAATCTAGGGAGTGAAAACTTTACAGAGCATTAAATTTAGGGAAAGTTAAAATAAAAGACATAGAGAAAATAATATTTATTATAAAAGACAATAAAAACTCCAATTACTTAGAAGATCAAACATCATAATATATATTTAAAATGACTAGTTTACCCCTAACTAAACCTTCTACATTATCTCTTGTATTTAAAACTTAAAAATTATTTACTTTTTAATTTTCATCACATTCCATATTCATATAATCAATATATTTTAAAGAAGTTATGCAATTTATGTTATCAATGTCATATCAATTAAGCTCTTTTTAGGTAAAAATCAATTAAGCACTTTTATAAAAATAAAAGCTAAACTCATTTCATATTTGTAGGATATAATAGAGTATTTATAATATTTTAATTTTATCAACATTAAATAATTTTTAACCCATGTAATTTTTTTCTAAAATAAAAATAAATCATATAAAATTTATTGATTTATAAGAAATTATAATTTTGAAAAAGTGAAGAATAAGTCATTTTTTAAAAATAAAAATGGAGAAAATTTTTGTTTAATTTGTGAAATTTATAATTTTGTATTAGTTTTAAAAAAGAGAGTGTGGGAGAGAATGTAGGAGAGAATACATAAATTTTACTAGGTTATTTTAGTATTTTTAATTTTTAATTTTTATATTTAGTCCTTCTAACTAATTATAAATTTTATAGTCTTTTTCAATAAATATGTTTTTCTCTAGGTCCCTTATTATGATTTTCCCATTTTTTTCTCTTTTTTCATTTTATTGACAAAACTAATAGCCGAATCATAAAGCTGCTGGAAATCAGCATCAAAGACATGTTCTTTCAAGTCCAAGTCCATAATTGACTTTTCAAATCTTACTAATCATTTTAGTTTGCATATTTTAATTTAGTTGTTCAAACTCACATGCTTCAGTATTAAATACTGGTGTGTGTTTGGAATAATGGTAAGATAAATAATTTATTTGTAATTGAACTTATGGATAAATCAGATTATATATATTTGGATTGACAGTAACATAAGTGACTTATAAATAACTTATGTAAAAGTAAAATGTGTTTGGTTGATATGCTAAAAAGTAACTTATTATAGTAAATGACTGAAAGGAACATGAATATTAGTGAATATATTGTATATATATTGTAAAATTTAAAAATTTTACCAGAAGAAAGAAAAATTAATTTTAACAAAAGTAAATAATAAAAACTACAAATATATAATTAATAATAAGTTTAAATGATTAAAAAGGCAAATAAATTAGAAAGTAAAGAAATGTAAAATTTTTTATGACATAACGTTACATTACTAATAGGATCATATAAACCGTATAATTCGGTCTCTAATTTCATCACAAATATAATTCATTTGGGTCTTATAATTAATACCTCCGGTTCTACTTATAAGACCTAGTTGATTTTTTTCGCTTCCTTGATCTTTTCAAAAAAATCAATTCTTTTCAAAAAAAATCAATTAGGTCTTATAATTAAGACTGGATGAAGTCTTATTACATGTAATTTATTGTGATATATATAATACCTCCGGTCCTAATTATAAGATCTAGTTAACTTTTTTTTGTTCCTTAATATCTCCAAAAAAATCAATTGGGTTTTATAATTAGGACTAGAAGGAGTCCTATTACATGTAAATATATTATGATAAATTTCAATGCTTTAAAATAATGTAAGTAGCTTTCTTAGGATTCTCTAGAAAAGTCAACTGTCTCTTATAATTAGGACCGGATGGAGTATATTAGTTCATAAGTCAAATAACATAGTAAGAAAAATGATAAATTTTAATGTTTTAAAATAATATAATTAGGTTTCTTAGGATTCTTCAAAAAAATCAACTGACCCTTATAATTAGGACCGGATGGAGTATATTAGTTCATAAGTTAAACAAAATAGTTTATAAGAAAAATGATAAATTTTAATGCTATAAAATAATATAATTTATTTTTTTAAGATTTTCTAAAAAATAAACTGTATCTTATAATTAAGACTGGATAAAGTAAATTGTAACATTTTTTTTAGAAAAAAAAATCACTACATCCCAACGTACATTTAAGCACCAAATCCTTGCTTATGAAAATAAGTTTGTTATGGCTGATAAGTTCAATATCTCAAATACACTCCCAAACATACAAATACTTCCTCACTTAAACCAACAACGTCCGATTTTTCCACAAAAACGTCGTACCAAACACACTACGTAGAATAAAAAGATTCAGCCAATTCAACAACAGATACAAATGTACGCCTATCATAACAATCGAATGTTCTAGAAAATTCTAGAGAGACTATTCTAGCTTTTTTATTATTATTATTCC
>JBAGKO010167557.1:0-18984 GCA_037177275.1 Acacia concinna | reverse complement strand
CACAAACCTTGCTGTTGTGACAAAAGTCCAATTCCCTCGAGGTTACCCTTCACCCTCGAGGTTGGAGTCACAACTTGTCAATTGTAAGGTTTTGGTCCAACCTTGCACCTATAGCAAGGTTTTAGACAAACCTTGTTGTTGTGGCAGGAAGCTTGTAACCTCAAGGCTGTACCTCACTCTCGAGGTTGTGGCTCCTCCTTGCCAACTTGCAAGGTTTTGGGTGAATCTTGCAGCAACAAACCTTGCCTTAGAACAAGAATAACTGTAACCTTGAGGTTGCTTGGTCACTCTTTACTCTTAGCAAAGTTTGTTATAAAACCTTTCCGTTATGGTAAGGCTTACCACAAACCTTGTCATTATGGCAAGGCTAACATTCCTCGAGATTCTCATGTAACCTCGAGGCTAGCAAACCAGCAACTTTTTTGAAATAGTTCCAAAAATCTTTCTTTCTTTTTTACTAAATGGATATTACTCAAGTACAGTTACTTAAGTAATTTCTCTTTAGTTCAACACAATTTAAACACTTCTCAAATCATTCTAAATTTAGTTATCATCAGAACATAGGATCTAACAGTATTTTTTCCAAAATTAATAGGGATAACATGGAAGAAAGATCTCATTCCAAATATTAAATTATTATTAAAATTCAAGTATATGACAAACTTATTTTTAAACAAAAATATTCTTTAATAAAATTCATCATAAGTCACCTTTTTGCTTATCATCCAAACATATTTTTATTTAGCAGCATGGAGCATCAAACACATATTTGTGTTTTTTTTTATTATACCCTCAGATTCTAAGTATAAGATCCAATTGACTTTTTTTGAAGAAGTTAATGAAACAAAATCAATTGAGTCTTATAATTAGGATTGAATGAAATATTATTATATTATATATAGTATAATATATATTATATCACATCATATCACATGTTATATTTTATTTTATTATATATATTATATATTAGTTTTCTTAATATTTTTCAAAAAAGTCAACTGAGTCTTATAATTATGACTGAAGGAAATATTATTTTACAACATTATTAGGGATAAGGTGAAAGAAAAATCTCGCTCAAAATCTTAAAATCATTATGAAAATTCAAATACATCACATACTTATTTTTAAATAAAAAAATTTCAAAAATTTTATCCTAACTCACTTTTCTGCTTATCATCTAAATATGTTTTATAAAAAAAAACCACTTCTGTAAAGTCATATCCAAACATAACAATTTCTGATAAATCACTTTTTTTTTTCTAAACCCACTTCTGATAAGCTCATCAAAAAAATAATATTTAAAAATAAGTCATATCCAAACGGACCATTAGACTAAGTGAGATTATGAGTTTGTTTAGTTTAACAAAAAGGGAGGTTAGGTTATGAGAATAATTATGGAATATTAAAAAATAATCATAGATAATTTGGTTAGATTGAGAAGTGAGGGGAGGTTAAGTCATATCCAGGTTTTCTTTCACATAAAAAAAAACCCCTCAAATTAAGGTTTGAGAAATGAGGGGAGGGAGCATTACAAGATAATTTTTTTTTTCACCACTCACTCACCTCCTTCCAACCAAACAATGTTTTATTATCTTGAACTCTCACATAACCTAACTTAACTTAGCAAAGCATCCATTTAAACACAAAAGTGTGCCTAATATAAATAGTTTTTGAGATGTGAAAGTAACTGAGTTTTTAAAATATGTACAAAGATGCACATTGACCATTTATTTAAATAATTTTAGGTTAAGGTGCAAAAATATAACTAATAGTTTTTCAAAAGTACGTCTAACACAAATTTTCTTAAAGACAAAAATAACTACAAACTTCTAAAATAAGTGTACAAATACACATTGATCATTATTGTTTGGTTTGAATTTTTAATTGAAAATGGTAACATTGAAGATAACGTAAATGATTAAGAAACAACTTAGAGATAAATACTCACATACTCTATGTGTACCAAGTCATTTGAACTCACCACGCCATTTGAACTCTAAAGATAACAACTCAAATAATTTATCTTGGTTGGCTAATTACTCATATGAAAAAAAAAACATTAATCTTGTTTTTAAGAACAAATACACATTGATCATTATTTTTTGGTTTTAATTTTTTCTATTTTTTTAAAATAAGATAAAATTTGATTTTTTTTAATGACAGCCAACTATTGTTAAAATAATATGAGTTCTTATGTTGTCATTAGATAAAGTTTAGCTGACATAATTCTTAGAGTATGTAGCATTTATCAAACTGAGTAAAATACCTTAATTATCATTATGTTTTGCTTTAATTACTCATACCTTTCAACTATTTTAAAAATATACACTTAATTCTAAATCGTTAATTTTGTCAAAAATATTCTAAAAAATTATAAAATTTGTTAATTAAAATTTATATATAAATAACATTTATTTACTAATTTACCCTAAATATTAAATCTTAAAGTTTAATTAACAACTTATAAATATCACAAAATTTTAACAATTTAAGTAAGTTTTTAAATGTTTATAGAAAAGATATAAAATTATAAATTTAAATGACTTGTACAATTTTACAAACCTATATAATTTGTTATATTTGATAGAAAATTGTGTTTGACATATATATTCTCAGTCATTTAAGAAACTAAAAATAAATAAACTTGAATAAATATGATGAAAAATTAAAATTATCAATTTTATATTCCCTATACTCTTGTAAGTAATAAACTGATTTGAGATTTTAAGATTCAAGTGGTAATTAACTGTCTTTTTCCCTATTAGAAAGCTAAAAAATATATTATAATTAAAATTTGGTGGTATAAACTTTTTTGGCCCATGTGTGTGTTTTAACTAATTCAAATGTTAAATAGGGAATTTTTGTAAAACAAAAGTCTAAAAGTCAAATGCAATAGTCAATTAACAATTTGAGTGGAAAGAAATAGTCCCATAATATAAGGTAGGTTTGTTTAACATACATTTTAATTTTTAAAGGAGGTCTATTTGGGTTTTCAATATAGAGGGGATGTCTATATAATTAAAACAAGATAGAAGCGTAGTTAGAATATTTTACTCATAATAATTGGCTAATTGGGCAAGGGAAATTAATTTCTGCCTAACCCTTTATCTTCACCTCATCACTTCTTTTGGAAGAGGGGAAGAGAAGAGGTTGAGTGGAGATAAAGGATATGTGGAAATTAACTTCCCTTGCCCACCTAGCAAATTATTATTCCATGTTGATTCTTAATCATCTATGTCATCCTTCATGTCACCATTTTTAATTAAAAATGATTCAAACAAACAGCCAATATATATTTTTGTACATATTTTGGAAGTTCATAGTTACTTTTCTCTCTAAACAAACATTTTTGTTGGCACACTTTTTTTTTAAAAAATCTCATGTGAATTTTTGCACTTTAACCATTAAAAAAATTAAACAAATGGTATACTAACAATCAATGTGTTTTCCCCCCTATATTTTGAAAGTTCATATTTACTTTTACCTCTAAAAAAAGTATTTGGCATTGGACACACTTTTGGGGGAGAAAAATCTCATGTGTATTTTTGCACCTTAACTCTATTACTTAATTTGAATAGATTAAATATAACTCAATCTCTATGTAGTATTTTTATATAAGATTATATTACATAGGGAAAAAGACAAAAAAATACAATTTGAATTACCAAATCCCCCAAATGTCCACTAAATTAACAAAAGGACATATAGTCATTACACTCAAGTTGTCAATGACATTCTTAAGTATAGACATTGACAAATTAAGTATTACAATTAACTCCTACTCCTATAAGGCATCATTGACAATTTAAATATAAACAATTAACAGCTTGGGCATAAAAATTGACTACTTGAGCCATTTAAGTCATCAATCTCTACATCCAAATTACTAATTGTTGTACTCAATTTGTCTTTATATATACTCAAGTTGTCCACGATGCCTTATATCATACCCAAATGTCATGAGTTGTCGACAACTTGTGTATAAACAATAACAATTTTAGAATAGCAATTAGTAACTTGAATATAAGTTTAGGGTTGAGATTGAAAACTCAAACTTCCCAAATGTTGATGACATTGTAGGTCATGTTGAAAAACTTGAGCTCCCCAACTTGAGAATAGCAAGTTGGTTTTTGAGGCTTTTGATGAAAAAGTGGCGAACGATGTTGAGATGAGGAGGGAGGCCATTCTCAAATGAGAAAAGAGGTTGAGAGATAGGGAGAATGAATCAAGCTTTACATCGTCATCGTCCTCTCACCATGGATCTCATTCTTACCATTGGGAATCAAGGACTTTCATTGGAGAGGACGATTTTTGAAAGAAAAATGGAGAGGAGGAGAGAGCTATTGTCGATTTCACTAAACAACCTTCTATGTTGACACTCCCTTCATCAAATTACCACCTTCGTATTCGCCTACTACCATCTCCATCCAACAACTTCAACTTTGTCTCCGAATTGAGAGATTGGCAGAAACATAAGAGGGAAATGAAGACAAGGGAAGAGAAGAAGAGACCCTCTTTTTTGAAAAAAATGAGAGGGGCATTTTGGTAAAAATACAAACTTAAAAATCCCTTATTCTGACTGCATCACCTTTTTGTACTTTCCCTTTTTCATAAGACTTTCTAGGATTTTATAAGTTTAAATGGTATATATTTATCATTTTCCCTACTATATATCAATTTATAAGCTAATCAAAGTAATGTAGGAAAAATGATATATATTAGAAATAAAATGGATGAACATCTTACTTTAAAGCAAAGATGAAGCTCTTAACTAGCTCTTATAATTAGTCCTAGAGGCCTATATAACGTATGACAATTAATATATATATATATATATATGTTTGTGTGTGTATTAAAAATTAAATGCTATTAAAAATGTGAATCAATTTTCTTTTTTGAAATATCTTTTTTCTCATTTGTATTAAAATTTGCCTTTATTGATTATACATACCAATCCACTCTATTTGATCAAAAATATAAGTGACTTTTAACAACTATGGAATTATGGAAGAGTGGCTAATTTATTAAATACTCTATTTGGTCATTTTTATTAGTAACTTTCTTTTTCTTGGGCTGATATTTAATATAAGCAATTTTTGTGTGTATCAAATGTTAAACTACTTTTTCCTTATTTACCCATATCAAATCATGTCTTTATATTAATTATCACTTACTCACCACTATTCTTTTTAATGTAATTATTAAGGGTTAACGACCATTTTTTCTCCAGAGGTTTTTCTTAGGAGCTATGGGCAGCCAAAAGTTTTTTTTTAAGCCCAATGTTACCCTAAAAGTATCAATTTCATAGCAATGTCACACTTTTTGAATGGTTCCCTAAGTTTCGTCTTCCACATGTTTTTTTTAGCATTTTGTAGTACAGGTCCGTGTCCATGTAAGATGTTGAATAAGCATTAAATATTTACTCACCTACTAATATTATTTAGGTAAACCTCATATATAGGACCCCATTAAAGTCGGCCTACCTTCTTCTAAAGCTTTGTGAAGTCGTGAGCAGTGTGATTTGGAGAAGATAAGAGAAATGATGGGAGATTTGACAGCCTCCTCTTTAACTGGTAGTTGACACAAGGTTGTATATCTCAGAGCGAGGAGTCATGACTATGAAGATGAAGGGCTTGCTAGGTATTGTCATTATGGCATCATAGCACTTGTTCAACAACTTGGATGGAGATTAACCCAAGATAGAGATTATATAGGTGCTGAAATTGTTCGGTTTTCACAAATTAATGGGTTTATATGTATTTCGATATTGATTGGTTAAATGTACAGGGTTGGGGATGTGGTTATTTTCACTCGATTGATGAAAAAATGGGGAGAGATATGTAAAGTTAATCAATGAACTAGTTGGCCATGTTGATAGACTATATGATGAGAATTTAAGTAAAGGAAGAAGAGATGACAAGTCAAACACATAATTGAAAGCTCATATTGCAATAATACATCAACAAATGAAAAAGGCTGAATGTAGATTGAAAATCGCGTTAGGAGCATTGGTTGCTAATTAGGTATTTAAAGCAAATCTTTGGCTAAATGTTGTAAAAGCTAGTGGACGTTATTGGGAGATTCAGTTAGTTGGTTTTTTTTGTGAGAATTTTGGTTAGAATGGAATGGGGAATATGCAACTAAGTATGATGTATAAGTTAGCTTGTTTGAAACAATTTTGGTGAGAATGGAATACTTCTATGTTTGATGAAATTGTAATGAACTCAGGCTATACATGAAAAGATTTAGTAAACTTGAGTTTTTGGCCTTGAAAGAAAATTGAATTCTTGGTAAGTATGCATAATTGTTTACAAAGTAAATGAA
Source organism: Acacia concinna (assembly GCA_037177275.1). NCBI lineage: Eukaryota > Viridiplantae > Streptophyta > Magnoliopsida > Fabales > Fabaceae > Acacia > Acacia concinna. The sequence continues at coordinate 12,660 of JBAGKO010167557.1, read as the reverse complement.
AGAAATCGTGATTGAATGACAGGTTGAATAAAGTGTGTACCAAAAGATAACTACATAGTTGTCAATAGTTAATGTAAAGTATGCATCATATGTTTTTGGAGTTCTTGAAAGGCTTTTCTGCCCAACTCCTTTAACAAAAGTGTGGATCATATTTGTCTACATATTTTTAATCAAAAGAGTTTCATCAAACACACCATATAGTTTAATCAAATGATGTTACAACATAATTGTAATAAAAAGATGTCATAACCTTGGCATGCATAGTAGTTAAACAAATATACCATAGAGTTTAATCAAAAGTTGCCATCATATTAGCATACCCTCTTATTGGCATATACAGGGCCAACACACACACATGTTGTGATATAGATTAATCAAAAGATGCCACCATAATGGCATTAATATTGCTAATATAGAAGAAGCCAACATGTAAAAGTTCTAAAGTAACCACAAAAGATGCCAGCATATAAACAAAAGAGCTAATTGGTTAGATTTTAAATTCTTCCTTTTTTTTTTGTAGTTTCCTTCCTTTTGCTTTTTGAGGCAATCAATGTTTGCTTCTTCGGTACAAGCAACATAGAGGTAGTAATTGCTGGCTCTCCATTCCATATTAACCCATAGGAATACTAAGGCAAATTAGTTGGGGTTGATAGTTCATCTCCATTACCATAAAACTGAATTTGTCTAGTTTAGGTTGACTTGCAGGAACTTGGAGATTTTTTGCCCTCATTTATGTGTGATTGGGAATTGAGAAGTGAGTCTCAACATCTCTGAACTGCTCATATAGTCATCTAGGGTTCCCTCAAACAGAACAACCCTTGAATTCATGCTAGGCTACAAGACACGATTGAATAGAAAGTTAAATAAGATGTTTAGTGTAATTTTTAATGCAGTTAATAAAACAAAATATTCATACATTGTAAAAAGTTCTTCTACTATCAACATCCTCTATCATTCCCAATGTAGTCTCTATCTGTGGCTTATACTTGACTCTAGCTCAATGGTTGAGATTACTAGGCTTTAGACTGAGATTGATGGGCTTTAGATTTAGATTGATGGCTTCCTATATGAGATTGTTAGGTAGTGGTCTGAGATGGCTATTCATTTGGTTCATTTTATTATGTAGGGGCCTATGAGGGTTCACTTTGACTTAATGCCCTATAGAAAGCCCTTCTTCTACGTGGTTGCTTGATGGTTGCACTTAGAGTATTATGTATTCTAGGTTTCTACAAGAATTTACAATATAGTTAAATGATTAGATACAAAAATATAATGAAATAGAAACATAATGTAGAAACATTAAGGAACTCCTTATGGCATATTAAACACGTTGATATAGAGCCTACTCTGCTCACTTTGTTAGGTGATAGAGGTGACAAGTTTGTATCAATTTCACTGCTATGAGACATATTTTGTTGCTCACCTTGTTAACCTTTAGATATCTTCCTTCTCATCTGAGTCTCCCCAATTCGGGTCCTCTTCTTCGGGGTCTACCATCCATTGTCACTACTAGAAGGGGTTCCATTGGTTGGAACTAAGTCAATGGCCAAAATATTCTCCCTCGAATTGGTTGGAATTTTGTCTTATAAGTGGCGAACTATGTATTCTTGTAGTAGTATCTTGAAATCACGGTCATAGGATCTACTTTGGCATGGTAAAGGGCACAAATAGCGTGCTGGCATGGGACTTTAGTCAAATCACATGGCCTACAAGTACACTGCTTCATATTTATCAACACCCTATGCCTATCATTCCCTTTAGTAACCTTGTACCCATAATTTCCATTAAAAAACTCTCGACACCCTATTGACAAATTCTTGTTCTCTGCAAACAACATGATACACTTAGGACTAAAACTTACCCTCTAATTTTCAACATCAGCTGCTTTACTCATCATTTTTACTCTAATTCCATTAACCATTTGAATTATTGGCAAGTATCAGTACTTATTTATCCAGGCATTTAGAATTTCACTACCATTATTGTCAACAATCTAAGACAAGCATCTAGCACTATTACAAAATGTACTTTTAACATCCATTTTACGTCTGTTTCTTAGGGAACATGTATGTGAGGGACATAGTAATAATTAGGAATGATGTCCATTTTGAAAGGTATGATATAAGCTACTACTTACGATGTCTGTTCTTTTAAAAAAATGCTAAAATTATTTTTTTAAAAAAATGTTTGAGCACATTCCTTCCTGGCTCCCTAGATTCAGTATAGTGAACAACATCTTTTATAAATCAGAATACATACTCACTCATGGGATCAATGTAATACTGCAGATTTAACATATAATTTGAAGTGAACTAGTCATGAAGACAAATTAATAGCTCAAAATAAGATATAACTTCAACTTTCATAAGACTGAAAGACATGTAAAAAAAACCAAATGGCATTGTGATCTCTCCTTCTTCCTCTTGGATCTAAGTCATCATGCTGCTCGGATATAAAGTTTTTGCATATTGATTTCCCCTTCTTCCTCTTAGATCTAAGTCACCATTGTTGTTCAAATTTGAAGCTGTTGGATTGTGATATCTCCTTCTTCCTCTCAGATTTAAGTCGGATAACATAAAAGAGGAGAACAAGAGGGTGAAACGTGAAATAAGGATGCCAAGTGACATACATCGTGATGGAAGAGGAAGGAATTAGGACGATGAGATGGGGGAGGAAAGGCTTTAGTTAGAGCAATGGGTTTCGACTTCGGGTATCATGATGAGGTTCAATTTTGCTTTAAACGATAAAGGGAGTGAGTCTTTCGATGATGTGAATAAGGGAGCAAAGGCTTTAAAATGAACACAGTGAATGGTTTAGGGCAACAAACGGAAAGGCCAATTAAGAGAGAAAAAGTTGATCAAACGAGGAGGAGATAGTATTTCATCGTGAAAGAAAGGGAAACTTAAGGATCTGTCCCCAAAAAGAGGGCGCTGAAGGGTATAATGCATCCCCATTGTTAAGGGACACTGAAAGTCCCTTTATCGAGACTTTCAGTGTCACTAAAAAATATCAGGGACACCGAAAGTCCTGTTGGTAGGACTTTCTACGTCCTAAATACTCTTTTTGGCATCCTAACTTGTGTTTTGAGATGCAAAAAATCAAAACAGCCTCTAAAATTATAAAATGTCACCTCCTTTATATCTTACTTTCATTTTTTAAACAAGGGGACTTTTAGAGGGGATGTAAAATCCATGTTTTGTAGTAGTGCTACTAAAATAAGCTCTTACCCATGTTTAAACAGGGTAAGAAACAACTGTCTTTTCCACTTCACCACTAAGAGCACCAAGTACTTGAAGATTTTATGTGAATTGTTCAACATAAGTACTCCATGAGCATGCAAAGAACTTCTTCAATTGAGTTCTATATCTTACTCCAATTGGCATATATGTGTCTAGCACATAGCCTCTGTTATACTTTCAGTATAACCTTTGAAACAACAACATTAAACCCTTATCCAATAAATGACAAACATTACAAATAGTTTCCACATTAAAAATGGAACATATTTTGGCAATAACAAATTACCTTGTGCATGTCTGACATAATTGTCACATCTTCTCTAATGCCTAGATCCAAAGACTTCTTCAACCATTCCATAAACCATATCCAATTGACAGTATTTTCCTTTTGAGTTATCCTAAAAGCTATGGGATAAAGTGAATCATCCACATCCAGACCAATAGCAGTTAGCATGATCCCTCTTGCATTTCCCTTAAGGAAGGTTCCATTGACACCTATAATCCTTCTACATCTAGCCTTACAACTACTCTACAATAAAACAAGACAAATAAATCAAATTTCATATACATACATGTTGCGTATACATTCATAATGAGTATGGGAAAAACATTTCTACCTTAGAAGCATTGAAGAATACATACATTTGACAAAAAACTCTTTGTCCATTCTCACATGCGTCCTTGTTAATCTCTATAGAAATATCAAATCCAGGGTTAGAAGTCCTTAACTCATGATAATAAGCCTCAATGTTGTTGAACTCATCAACATAATTGTCTTCCATTTGCTCAAATATAAGCTTTTTAGCTCTTTTGCACTTGTATATGCTCACACTTAGCTTCAAATCACCTTAGACATCTTGCTTCATGTCTTTATATTGCGGCCTCTCTTGAACTTTCCTCTTGAAATATGTTGCTAGCCACTTAATTGTAGCTCTAGGTTATTGAATACCCTTGTGCATCTGTGTTCTAGAAGGATGGTCTTCAACTTCAGTCAAGGATTGGAACCATCTTTAGAAGCATATATGACAAATGGGCAACCCTTCTAACACCTTGCCCTCAATCTTAATGGCTCGCTTTTATTGAGCTTCACTTTCACACCAACCTTTATAGCATATATATCTATTGCTTCACCAACTTTGCCTTGTCAAAATAAGTTGAGCCTGAGACAAAAAATGGGCACCCATCTTCATCATGGACTCTAACTTTCCTAATAGAACCATCAAAGTTACTTAGGCCCAACTCCTCACCTTCTTTGTCCACTTCATCCTCTTCATCTTCACTGCTATAATCACCCTCATCAACCAAAACTTCATCACCATTAGGACAAAATTTAGAGTCTTCACTATTAAAATCATTACTCTTCATGTTACTTTTATCATTGTTATCCTTACCACTTGCATGCACATTTTCAACTTCAAAATTTAATCTATTGTTCTCTTCATTATCATGTCTAACTTCAACATCAATATGCTCAATACTTTTGTTCCTTTTATTAGCTTATCCTTATCTAGAATTTCATTCCTTAAACTCATAACAAAACATACTCTAGAATTATAATCCATCTCATATTCCTCCTCATTACACTTTTTCCCCTTCCCTCAAGTATCTTCACCTTTGTCCTCCTCAAGTTTCCAATTCTATCATCTCTTGGTGACATAATCGCAAGAATTAAAGCCTAAATACTTTGATGCCCATCCCTTTGATGCTTATTGGTTTCTTCAACTTCTTTCATTCTCTCATTATACTTGTTTAACATATACTCCAAACGAGACAAACCCTTTGGTCCACCATCATGACCACCCACCCCATAATCACATGCTATTAAACCCTAATCAGAATTATTTAACTAGAAATACACATTAACCAATAAATAGTAGCCACACAGATAAAAAAAAGGCTATAATGAAATTTCACACTAACCATTATAAAAATCCTAGCTATTGTTGTCTTTAAGTCACATACTCTATTTCATACATGGTTCACAAGGATGAATCTCTACTTTTCCTACTATTCCCTAGCCAATATCGAATCTCTGTGACTATTTTATCTTACCCTTCCAATTTGATCTCACGCTTTTACTTTTACTCTCACTTTTCACAATTACGGATCCAAATATATTACTGAGTCTCAACTTTATCTAGACCACAAGTGTCATTTAGGTTTAATTTTTTGCCCTCACACGTGTATCTTACTTCCATACTATACTGCAACGTAACCTGCCACCTTGTCTATTTTCAATCAAATGTTCAAACTTAATAGTCAACGATAGGGAACCATCTAAAAAGGGTGATATTACTATGAAATTGATACTTCAATGGTAGCATTGAGTTGAAAAAACTTCCGGGTCAAAAGGGTCTTTAACCCAATTATTTATTATTAATTTTCTCTCATGTTGTTTACTCATTCTCTCTCTTATTCTCTTTTCTTATATATGGACATATTTGGAAGAATGAAGAATTATAACATTTTTGACACATTTAATATTTTAAATAATCACAACCACTTTCATTTTGTGTAATAAAGATAAAAGTTGCTTCTAAAAACGATCAGATGAAGCATGTCGTAGATTTAAAAGACACATTTAAAAATTAATTATACAAGAAATTTTGATAAATAAACTTTAATTATTATTTAAGTGACACATATTATGGTTCAAAAAATTCTTTCAAAAAGTATTTTATTGGGTTAAGGAGTAAAAATGCCCATATACATTTTTTGAACATGCACCATATATCATGTACTTTCTTTGGGTGCAAAAATGCCTATAAACTCTTCTAAACAAGGGGAAAATACCACTTCTGTTAAATTGTGCAAACACATGTTAATTTTGAAATTAGTGGCCCCACAATATTATTTTTAAATAATTATTTAATAAAAAAAATGATGACACTCACTGATAGAACATTATATTTACATGGTTTTCTTAAGAGTTTTCTAAATGAATTGAAACACTTTTACCCTCATTATGCATTGCAATTATAGCTTTTAGATTACATGGGTTCATGCATTGCATTTTACTGTTTTAGGGGTAAAAAGGGTCAATTTCCTCTCTTTATTTATAACTGCTTAATTAGTCTTTACATAGATCTTTGTTATGATTTTCAGGCAATTAGAGAAGGACTTAAGACCCAAAAGACGGAGCATTGATAGAGCCACCAAATTATAAAAGCCAAAGTACAAGTTGGAGTGTTCTACCTCCCCAGGTCGCAACTTGGACTTCTGAGGTCACGACCTGGATGTCTTTAAGTGGAGCTCTGTGTTTTGGAAGTTAAGTCAAGACTGAAGTGTTGTCTGTCTTTTGAGGTTGCGACTTGAGAATCTGAGGTCACGACCTGAGCTTAAATCAAGACCGGGTTACTCTTTGTCTTCCTAGGTCACGACTTGAGAATCTGAGGTCGCGACTTGAGGCTCCAAAGTAAAATTGTGCATTTTAAAGTAGGGTTTTCAAATTTCCTATATAAGCATGACCAACTACACGAAAGAGGGGCTAACAGTCTGCAAATTTGTAATAAAATAGCCACCTTATCCCCTCACCTCCTCATATTGGTTCCCCATCAAGTCCATTCATTTTCCTCCATTTTTCCATCAATTTCCATCATCCAAACCATCATAATCATTCCTTTCATCTTCTCTTTCACCTATTTCATATCATTTCAGCTCCTTCCATGGATTCTAACTGTACCAGTGTTTGCAATCAGTGCAGAAGCATGAGAGGCTAACTTTCTAGCCTCTTGGTGATAAAGAACAAGGCTTGAGTTCACTGGGTTCAATAAGGGAGTATTTTTTCTGGTCTAAGTCATCATTTTTCTCTTATGTATCACGATTTGTTGGCTTTAGGAACTTCTGTACTGTTGTGGAATTTGATGATTATGATTGTTAATTTCTAAACTTAGACCATGTATTGTGACTGGACGGGTTGTTGTTATCTTTGTGTTTTGAATATATATTTATATTTCCATGTATTGAATCATGTGTTCATTCAATCTTGTCAGTGATTATTGATAATATTGTTTGTGTACTTGGCTCCCTTGGTTGTTGATTAACAATCTAGGGAATCTGCATCACCCATTCCATTTACACTCTAAGTGATTCTTAACAATGCATCAAAAAATGTTAAACCAACTTTGATTAAAGTAAAATTTAACATTGACTAAGGCATTAGACCCAAATGATTGCTTGGGGTTTTCAATTTAACTTATAGAATTTAAACTCCGAACTACATTTTAGAACAAGGATAGCCAAGTTTTTATCACAAAGAGACTAACTCATTTAATTCCCTATCATCCAAATCACTTCATCATAATTTAAAAATACAAAAAATATTTACTCTCTTCTGTACTTTTACATTTATTGCACTAATCCAAATATATTGAAAACCCCCTATTTTCTTTACCTAATTTATGATATTTTCATTAAAAACTAGTTTCTAGGACTTTTTCAATAAATGCTCCTCGAGAAGAATGATTGGGTTGTGCCCTATACTACATTATTAGGTGTAATTCCATTTTGATGGCCTAGAAAGTGACATATCTTAATCTCATCACTCACTCTCCCAAATCACTATTCCTTCTACGTCCTCCTCTTTCCCTCTCTTTAATATATATATCTCATATTTTTCATCTCTCCCTTAAGTCTTTCACTACCTTTCTCCCCTCCACCAGTTCATCTTACACTAAGTCCTCTATTGTTGCTTATTTCTCACCCGTGCAATAAAAAACCCCTAAAACTTTTATAGAATTATGCGATGAGATTTTTTCGTTAATTATTTTTACATACAAAGCTTCATTTATCTATGTGCAGTGACCAATGTCTTAAAAAATCATAGCCTGTCAAATCTTGGCATACATTTTTTGTAGAATACAAACTTGTTGATGATGAGTTCTCTTGATTCCTCTTAATCATCCAATATGGGGTGAAGACACAGATCCCATTTTTCTAAACCAAAACAAAGTAAGATTCTTGAAAGAAATCTTGAAATCACTCCCGAATACCCACTAATGATCCAACCTAAGGTGAATCTATACCTAATATAAAGTAGAGGAAGGAGAAGGCGAAGGAGAAGAAATAGAGACCGCCACAGTGGTATCAGCTACGATGTAGGCTGTAAGGTGTAATATCCTAAATTTCATAAGATATGAAGTATTTAAGGATTATTAAGGGCTAGAGAGTAATGATAAAATATATAGAATGATGTTCATAAAATAAAACAATAGAGGTAATATGATTTCACTAGCAATTATAGATATTTATGGCTAATTAAAAGTAATTAGATACGGTTAATTAATGAAAATTCTCATAAATTCAAGAGATGAAAGAAAAATTCTTCAAATGAAGTTTATGAGGCCCAGAGGATGATGGAAGGTGAAAAATAAATTAAGATGAATTTTCCAACCCTCACAAGAATTTTTAGCTAATTAAAAAGGAATAATTAGTTAGAATTAAATATGGAAAATATCCAAACGCCTCCAAAAATTTTTCTGAATGAAGGAAATATTTGCCCAAGAATTATAAGGAATTATGAAATTATTTCCAATTCAAAAGAATATGGAGGTTAATTTCTAGGATTTTCTATCCAAAATTTTATCGCTAAGAGCCCAAATTCAGAAAAATTTTAGGAAAAATAGTAAATATTAGAAATAATATATAAGACAAATTGCGGAGTGCCCTTGAATTATTTGGAGACTAATGACAATCAGTTTAGAATTTTTGGAGACAATCGATACACCGGCTCTATAGAAAATTCATCTGGCAGATCATAGTTCTCCTTGGAATTAAAGGTAACTGAGATGAACAATATTTAGTTCAATTTCAGTGGGGGTTCACGTCAGATTTTCAGCCTAAAAGGGAACTAATGGCATGCATGAAAACTTAGAAAATGGTGAGGGCAAGTTAGGAAGTGAAAAAATGTACTAATTGAATGTATGGATGATATTAAATCATTCCATCTTTCCCCATTTCAGCTGAGTTTTGGCCAGCAGCTGGGAAAAAAGAAAGAAAGAGAGAAAAGAGTGAGGAAGAGAGAAGGAAAAGGAAAGGAAGGATCAAGCTAGAAGTTATAAGATAAGTGATTATTTACCATGTGTTGTTGTTGGGTTGGATTGTTGTTGAGTTTTTATGATTTTTGGAAGCATGAAAGTTTAGGGGAAATGCTGTCAAATTTTCTAAAAATTTGGAAAGAATGATTTAAGATCCAATCATGATCAAGGAAGTGATTAAAGCTAGGAAATAAAAGGATAATTAAAGGAAGTAACCTAGACAGGGTTAACTTCTGACATATGTAAATTTGAGCAAATGATAAAGTCTAGAGCCTGACCATGATATTTGGTAGACTCATATATGACATCTTAAGCTTTACAATGAGTGGTAGAATACCTAATTTGGAGCTTTGTACAAAAAGTTATACTTTTTCAAAGTTAGGCATAAATTCTGCAAAATAGAATAGCTTGGCATAAAAGGGTGCTGTTTGGTTTTGGATACTTGCTCGACATAGGAGTTTTGATTTCATGTTTTTGAGTTAAAAAATGGATTCTAAACACAATGTTGTGTGGGAATAGGTTGGTCTAAGAATTTTACCTTAGGGAATAAGAATTAAACCCTAAGACACCAAAAAGATCAAGTGAAAGGGTTTTACATTCCAGCAAATAAGTTTTGGCGTTTATGATTGTTATATCTTCTTAGCTTGATTAGGGTTTGAAATTTGTGGAAGAGACCCTTATAAGGTTGAAACCAAAAAGCCAAAGAGGAATGTCAAAGATAAAGGTAGCATAGTTACATAATTTCTAATGCAATTACTCGCTTGCTTATCTTGTGATTTTGCATATATATGTTTGGTTGAGCTTGAGATTGCTTTGCTTGTTGTCATGATGATGATGATGACTACCATGTTTGTTGCACTTCTAACATTTAAATTCTATAGGTTGCGTTCAATGTGAGTTGCACTAAGATGATGATGCCATAGGACATGCAAAGTCTGTTAGCTCCATAAGTTAATTTTATGCTTGTCACATGTTGCTTGCTTGTTTGAGATTAGTATTATTGTAACTTGCTATTGGGATTCTCAAAAATCTCACCCCTTAATTAATAACATTGAACTACGGCCTGAATCATCAAGGAGGAATGGAAATGGAATACAAGGGTGAATGCTATATGGCTTATTATATGTATATACATATGCTAAAAATGCTTACTGGAAAATTGCACTAGAATAGTAATATTGTATGAGCTTGATTTTGTACCAGATGACTTATCTAGATTCTATAATTTTAGCATGTTAATAGATGACACGCTAAGCTTCATTTTGATAGGTAAAATGTAGGAATTGGAATATTGTATGCAAAGTTATGCATTTTTAAATATAAGGTTCATATATAGAAAAGATTGTTTTACCAAAAAGATAGGGTTGAATTCCATACAATTCTAGAATTGATCCATACAAAATTGAAGTATGAAACTGTTTTCCCCTGTAGATCCTTCAAAGGGCTTTCCGTAAAACTTAGAAGCACGTTATTTCAATTTTTCTACATTTAGTTACAATTTTTCAAACTTCATCCAAAAATCTATTTTGGTAATGAACAATACCCACCGAAAACAAAATTTTCAATTTTGAGTTTCTACTTTATCTGCAACACAATGTGACTCTAATGGACACTAAGTGACCTAAAAGATGGTCTATATGTAAGGTGTGACATAAGGAGTCCAATATATTTCTTCATCTTCATTCTTTGTGAGAGGTAGGAGGTGTTTGTGGTTAAAGGAACTTAGATGTGTGTGTGTGTGTGTGTGTGTTATTTTTTTTTAATTCTAATGTCCTCTTGCAAGAAACGATGAGGAAGAAACAATTATTTGAATAACAGTAGAGATGAATGGGTAGAGGTGGGGGAAGAGAGGAAAAGAGGAGGAGTTGGAAGGATGGGTGACATGGGAGATAGAGTGCTAGAATATTTTATTAAATAATTATTTAAAATTAACATTTTGAGGCCTACCAAATTCAAAGGAAACATACATTAGCCAAGGTAATAAAAACCGAATCAAGCACTTAATTGGTCGAGGGCACTGATATTTTTGGAATGAGCAATCTAAACTTTGTTTGGCTAAGTAATTAATTCATTTAGAAATATAAGTGATAAGGATCTTGTGTTTAAATTTTTATGGTGATTGGACTTGATTTGAATATTGTTAAATACTCGAGATTCCTACTTAGAAAATGAGTTTTTAAACTAATAGTGAAATTAGGATTTATGAATTTTCTTATAGCTTTTAAAAGTGATTTGAGATTCAATAAAAGGTTATAAAAAGTAAGGTTCTGAAACCCGGACCGATCACTAAACCGGTTGGGGTACTGGGTTAAGGGTTAGTGGGTCATATCAGAGTCAAACCGAAGCTAAACCGAGACTAAACCAATGAGAGATAGAAGATTTCAGGGTTATTAATATAAATTTCTTAAGAAAAAATTTAAAAAAATGATTTTATTTTTTCTTAAAAAAAATAGACCGGGTTGACCTACTAAACCGGACCAGTTTTGGCACCGAGTTGGCAGTTCCCGGGTTGGACTGACCGATCTGGTCCGGGTTCCTAAACCCTAATAAAAAGTTTGTAATCTGTGAAATTCATGTTTGAGACTTGAATTGAAAATTCTTAACAAAATGAATGATTCAATTAAGTAAGAAGTAATTATGAGTTTGAATACTTGAGATTAGAATTGGTAATTTATAGTTTAAGTTGAACAATTGTAAGTTGATTAATGATTTTAATGAATATAATAAAGTGGAAGAACAAGGAGAATATCACACTACAAAAAAAATATCAAATTACCCACGGAATTTATTTCATCGATAGGGCGCCACATGTCCCTGGGAGATAATTGTTGAGTTTGTGACTAAGGCAAGACTTGAAACCTAGACCTCTTGAGTACATTGTAATAACTTTGTCAGTTGAGCTACTTTGATCATGTGTTACATATTACAAAATAATATATATACATATATAACATAACAATTTAAAAATATAATATTAATATAAATATATAATATTAAATAAATTATATATAATATATAATATAAATATATATATATTTCGTTTTTATAATATAATCTTTTAAAAAATTATTTTTTTAATTTCATTTTAATATTTATTATTAATATAAAATAAATTTAATATTTTATTAAATATTACTTTTATAATATTTCTTATTTTATTTTAAATTTTTTTGTCATCTATTTTTATTATATCAAATTATATAAATTATTAAAATATAAAAATAAAACATTATGAATATTACCAACGGATTACCCACAGAAATTCCGTCGGTAATTCTGTCATTACCCACGGAATTCATTATGTAGGTAAATTACCAACAAATTATTGAAAAAGAAATTACCAACAGATTACCTACGGAATTCTGTGGGTAATTCGTTGGTAATTA
>JBAGKO010167534.1:0-18989 GCA_037177275.1 Acacia concinna | reverse complement strand
GCAATAACTTCCCACCCCACTTTACACAGTAACGCCTCATTTAAGCTCTTGAGCTTCTTTAATCTGAAGCCTCCTTCCACCTTTAGCAAACATAGTGTTTTCCAACTTATTGTGTGCAATTTCCTTCTGTCATTCTCTCAACACCAAATAAATTGCTTTTGCATCTTTTCAAGTTCTTTGCACACTCCTACTAGTATATCCTCATGAAGCATGTTGTAAATTGGGATTTGTTGCATCACCGCTTGCACAAGCGTTAACCTTCTAGCAAACGACAAGCTATTAGCCTTCCATCTGCTTAATTTCTACTGCACTTTATCTAACAAGAACTAGAATTTCCTCTTGGTTCTCCTCCCATATGCATTATAGGATCCAAGATATCTCCCCAACTCTTCTGCCTATTTGAATCCACAATATTCTACTAACTCATTTTTTGTTTTGACATCCACATTCTTGGAAAACATTATGACAGTTTTTTTGTGCATTACCCTTTGTCCAGATACGTTTCCAAACTTCTCAATGCAATTCATAACATTTTCCAACTGTTTTTTTCTCAGCCTCACAGAATAGCAATAAATCGTCTGCAAACAACATGTGAGAAATGGGTGTACGTCTTCTTCCCATCTTTAATGCTTCCACCCTCCTCTCTCTACCTCATCCATGACAATATGAGTCAACTTTTCCATACCTAATACAAAAAGATAAGGAGATAATGGGTCTCCCTGTCTCAATCCTCCAATTGGGGCAAAATTCTCTACCTTGGCACCATTCCATAGCAGCTACATCGATGTCGTTTCAACACAAGCAATATTCAATTTAGTTATTTCCCTGGCTAAGCATATATCCTCCATCACCCTCTTTAGAAAACTCCAACTCATTCTGTCATACGCTTTTTCTAGATCTATTTTAATTACCATATACCCCTTCTTTCCTCCTACTTTCCCCTTAAAGTGCATAATTTCCTTGGCTGCAACTATGTTGTCTTGTATACACCTCCCCAGAACAAAACTTGGTTGGAACGGCGATACAAGCTTAGGAAGCAAAGGTTTTAGCCGGTTCACTATGATTTCGACACAGCCTTATACAACACATTATATAGTGAGATAGGCCTCAAATTGTTAATTGTTTATTGTTTCCACGTTTTCCACCTTTGGAATCACAACAATTAATGTCTTGTTTATCTCTTCCAACCTCCTTGGATTTTTCCACAATTGCCGCACTAATTTTGACACTCTTTCCCCAACTACATCCCAATTCTTATGGTAGAAAATGGGCGGGAACCCATCCTCTCCTGGAGCTTTGAATGGCCCAATTCTAAATATTGCAGACTTGATTTCTTCCCCCTCTAACTCCTTCACTAGTCTATTTGCCTCTTCATCCTCCAAGTTACACCATTAATGCCTTGTTTCCACTCACTCTCTCTACCTCACCTCCTCTGAAAATAGAATGCAATAATGATTCTTAACCATACTAATTAATTCAGCCTCATCCTCAATCCACCTTTCTTCCTCATTTCTCAGCATATGAATTCTGCTCCTTCTCTTAGTTAATGTTTTCAAGTGATACAACTTGGTATTTCAATCTCTATTCCTTAACCAATCACCTCTTACTTTCTGGAACCAGTGGACTTCCTCTTGTCTTAATACCTCTAGCAGCTCCATCCTCAGTTGTTCTTCAAGCCTCTCAAGGAACTTGTTTTCTCTCATCATGAGCTTCTTTTGAATTCCACTAATTCTCGCCTCAAGGGATCTTTTCTTTCCTTCAATATACCCAAAAACCTCTCTATTCCACTATTGTAATGGCCCCTTCAAATGTTCTAAAGCCATGTGTGCCTCACAATCCTCTCTCCATTCTTCCCTCAATATTTCCCCAAAATTCTTGTGCATCAACCACATAGCCTCAAATCTGAACGATCTGAAATGGGTTGGTGGAGGCCTCCCTTGAAATTCAAATAAGAGGGGATGGTGGTCAGAATAGACCCTCGCTAATACCTTAGCTATCACGTTTGGGTATTGCTGCTACCAAATAATATTACACAGTCCTCTGTCTAGCCTTTTGAACACCCTATCCATGCCCTGCCACTTCAACCCTCTCCACGTATATAAAGGGCCTTTTGCTTTGATATCAATCACCCCACACTCCTGAATCCAATCTCGAAAGCCATTGTTACTCCAAAGGTGATGCTATCTCATTGAAATCCCCTACCATCAGCCAAAGCCCTATATTTTCATTCGCCACCCTTTTCAGACAACTCTATAACTCTTCCCTACCACTCTTTGTGGATTAGCATATACTACAGTACAGAACCACTGTTCATCCCCTACTCCAACCTACAAGTGAAGAAATTAGGCCCAACTCTTTTAATATCTTTTCAGGCTTTCCTCCACTAAACCTTGGCTCAACAATCACTACATACTCAGGTTTTTTTATTCTTAATAAATTTTGACATGTTAAGGTAAATTGCTCACTGGCAGCCCCTCTACAGTTCCAAAAAGTACTGACATTAGAAAAAGGAGCAAGGAAAAGAGTTACCCTTCTCTTGAGTTTCTCCAACGTCTTCAGCTAAAATTGCATCTATTCGACATTCCTTGTCACAAGCAATTTTGCTTCCCCAGTAAACCCTTACACTTCCAAGTCCCTCATGATCATATTGCTCCCCCAGCATCTCACATCCATTTCATCCTCTTAAGTTCACATTATCCTCCCCCATCTTTGTCTTCATCGCCACCCCATACACGATTGTTTTGTCCATATCTACTTCAATTTCTTTCTGCATCCTCACTTCTTCCCCATCCATTCTTTTTTTTGCTTCAAAAAATTCTCTATTCTTCTGCCCCTCCTTCTCCCCCTTAATTTTTATCCCTCCTACCTTCTTTACTTCTCTACCCTCCTTCGCAATCCTCGGTCCCTTCCCATTTGAATTATCCTGTCTTGGTCTTCTTCCCCCAACCTCCTTCACCTTTGACCTCTCTCCCTTTTCCTGAACTATTGTGCCTTGCCTGTCACCACTCTCATTCTCCTCAAATCTTAGCACTTCATATCGGTTACCACTTTTTGTTTGCTCCATAAAAGTTCTCCTTCTATGCCCCCTTTGGACTTTCTGCACCACACGCCACAGCTCCTCCTTTCCATTGCCCTCCTCACCTCCTACTTCCATCATCCCCTCATTCACTCCCTCCTTGCCTCCCCCACTTCCCTTCTATTGCTCTTTCCCTAATGTCACATCCTTTCTACAACATTCTTTAACATGTCCAAACATACCACAATTCAAACACAATAAGCTCATGCTTTCATATACGATTGGAAAAATCTCAACATTTATTGCATAATGAGGGAGAAGTGGTTTGGTCAAGTCCACTTCCACACACACACTAGCAAATCGACCACGCCTCCTTCTTACTGTTGGCCCATCTACCTTTATTACTTTTCCAATTTCGCTGCCAATATTAAACAGCACCTTCTTGTCATATAGGTCCATTGAAATAACTGGCAATCGCACCCATACTGCAACTCTATCAATAGTCTCCTTCACAGGGTTGAACCCTGTCTTCCAGCGCATGGCCACTAGATAATCCATTACTATCCATGGTCCTTCAGTCAGCGCTCTATCATAATCCTATTTGCACTGGAAATCCACCAGAAAATAATCCATATCAACATCCACTACCTCAACCCTCCCTTTTTTCCCCCATAATTGTTCAATACGCGGTCCCAGAAACTGAAGACTCACCATTTTCCCTAGCAACTTTACAATTAGGGTCTGGTGAACTGGCAACGCTGATCTGTCCCTCTCTTGTGTCTCCAACACGATATTTGGACACATAGGATTTGAACTGTCCTTCGAGTTCTTCCTCTGTACACCATCGCGAATTACTCAACTTTTGTTTCAGCAATGAATCCCGGTAGGATCGCGAGCCAATAAACACTGCCGACGGCCCTTCCGTGTTTTCCATCCAAGGCTCCATTCTTGGAGTCCGAGATACCTCTCCAGAGAACTCGCCCCCTTCTCTCCTGATTTTCCTCTTACTTCGATTCAATGCATCCGTCTCTTCAGTAGTCATATCTCCCTTCTCTCCTATCGACTCCATAACAACCCTCCTCCAGACACAACCCTCACTAATCCTGGATGGCAAAGCACGAACCAAGAACTCTCTTTCACCTCCGACGCAGTGGGCGCCGGAGTTCCCACAGAAACATCGCCTTCACAACGGCAAAATCTCAAGATCGCAAAACCCTAGCAAAACTCTCAAAAACTCTTGTAACTTTTATCTTTAACAGCCAATTTTTTACTGTACTTATTTTAAAAAAATTAACTTAAATGATAACAGTTTTTATTTTTATGAGAAAACAAACATCTCAAGAGTCTTAATTTATAATTTTTGAAGAAATGTACATTAAATATAAATTTTTAAAATTATAAAATTCTGAATAAACACTGAATTTTCAATTAGTTTATCAATTTAAAATTTGTTGTCGAACCGGCCGTTTTAGTCAGAGAGACATATCTATTTTAACTGAGCTAGGATCTTCTCCCTGTAGGTAGGGATACCTGCATTTAAAAATTTTAGTTTTATTCTTGAATACTAAACCAGAATTTCAGAATTTTTAGAACCTATGAGAAATTATATATGGTCTGTCGGATATTACTGAAAATTTCCCCATGAAATATACAAGTCACGCTCCTCAAAACTCTTCCTCAATGCAACCAAAAAATTCTCCAAACACAACTGCCCCACCCAAACTTCTTCACATAGCTACCCTTAAAAAAAGGTCTACCAATAGAACAACATGCAAGTCATACATGAATTTAATCAATCTATCTATTATATTCGTGTGCTTCGTTACTTACATAACAAGACAATTAATTAAATAAATCTCATAGGTCAACAAAAACATCTGTATGGCTCAGCTCTAACATCATATCATAATATCCAAAGAAATATCCAAAGAAATTACAAATAATACCAATAAGACCTCTAACACTACGATACTTCGATTAAAAGGATTGGAGTTCTACCAGTTTGAGATTATACATGGCTGTGTTCTACTTTTTTCATGTGGGTTTGTACTTTAATAATATAATATTTCACATATAGGACACAACTTCATTTGATTAAAGAACTTGACATGATTGATACAAGGAACTTGACCTAGGCAGGTGCATGAATAACTGGAACAAGAACAACACACTGACATGCAAGGAATGATCAGGGAAAATAATAAAATTACCATCAATATAGATACATTTGCAAACTCATATGCCAGCACCAAAAAAAAAAAACAAAGGAAAAAAAGAATCACACACGTTGCAGATTGTCAAAGGAACTAAGTACCTTGAACAATCTCTGAAACTCTCACACAGTTATCTTGTGAACTATATGGTTAGATCAGACACGATCACCCATCAACTCTAACCGAGAATAAATCAACCTATGACCAAGGACTTCAGTAAGTTTTGAAGGGAGAAAAAAAAAACACACACACACACACAAATCAAATCTCATGAAACTCAGCCTTTCATTTAAAACCAGCCTGCAGCCTTCCTATCTAATAATCCATGTGTAAAAATCGTTGTTTATGCTTCAGCCACAAGAAAATTTCAAGAGATAATTCAAATATGTCATCTGTCAATGAGCAATAAAAAAATTTCAATAATTATCCCCAGTAATAAACTACACGATCAGTTTCCCTAAGAATAATTTGAACCAAAATTAACAGCTCTATAATCCACCAAATCAACAGGCAACTCAGATGAGACAAGGTACAATGTATGGAGATCCGTATGAGACATGGTCTTCAAAGAGACAAATCTTGGAAATTTACCATATTAAAAGAAGGCCTTGCTCCCCTGTTAATTTTTTTCACAAAAGAGTTTACCAACAAGTACCAAGTGACTTCATTAGGTACAAACCCACTCTCCACACCTTTATATAAAAGTAAACAGGCGTCATTAAATAAACCCTCTTTGCAGTGTTTAACAATCAGTGTGTTATATGTAATAGCATCAGGACATATTCCTTCAGCCTGTAACCTGTAAAGAAGGTTTAGAGCCCCCTGAACATGACCAATTTTGCAAAGACCATTGATGAGGGTGTTATATGTGACTATATCTGGTGCCAATCCCCGATGAATCATATCCCGAAGAAATAGAAGGGCGTCATTTACTTTTTCAATTCTACATAAGGAATTGATCAAAATATTGCAAGAGATAGTGCTAGGAAAAATTCCTTTACCGAGCATCTCTTCAAACAATTTCAATCCCTTTTCAATAGCCCCCACTTGGCAGAAAGCTTTGATAAGGCCATTGTAGGTAATATTGTCTAGAGGGCACCCTCTAAATAGCATTTCATCAACAAGCTTAAGCGCTTGCTGTATTGAATCTTTTCCAAGGAATGCATGAATCAATGTGTTGTATGTTACAGTGTTGGCAATGACACCCTCTAAGAACATGTCACGATACAGCTTAATGGCTTCTTCCAACTTATTATCCTCACACAGACCATATATTACAGAGTTGAATGTATATATGTCAGGTTTACATTCTTTGCTGGACATTTCAGCAAAAACTTGTAAAGCTTCTTGAACCTTCCCATTTTTACACAGAGCACAAATCCAGCAATTGTATCCCACTGTGTTCAAACTGAGGCCCTTAGCTGACATTTCATTTACAAATTTGACGGCTTCCTCTAATCGGCCTTCCCTGCAGAATGCATTAATCAATATGGTGTACGTAATAACATTAGGTTCAACCCCTAATGATAGCATATCATAAAAGCATTTACAAGCTGAGAATAAATTCCCATTCTTGCAAAATCCATGGATCAATATGTTAAATGTGAAGACGTCAGGAGCATGGCCTGCAATTAACATGTTATTGTGCAAGAAGTCCATGGCTTCATCAAAACGTCCAATTGAAACATATCCATTAATTAATGTATTATAGATCACATTATTTGGATTAGGAATTTTGCTAAGCAGGGCCCTTGCTTCATCAACTCGACCAATCGTACACCAACCATGCATTAGAACACCATAAGTTACAGCATCAGCAGCAAAACCTCGAAAAAGCATTCGATTCAGCAATTTTTCGGCCTCATCAATTCTTTTAGCCCTGCAAAGACCATGGATGACATCATTGATGGTTTGAACATCTGGTGCACAGCCCATCAAGAACATTTCTCCTAAAAGTTGAACAGCTTCATCCACTCTATTTCTTTTGGAAAGGGCATGTATCAGGGTCTGGTATATCACTGAACTTGCAACACAACCATGTTTTGTCATGTCTCTTAAGAGTGAGCAAGCTGAATCCACCTCATTAATCATACAAAATGCTTTCATCACCACTCCAAATGTGCAGACAGTTGGAGAAATTCCTCTGCTTAACATGTCATAGAAAACATTCGGTGCAACTCTGGGACAATTTCCGGAAACCAATATATCTAATACAACATTATATGTCCTAAAAGTAGGCTCACATGAATAAACACTCTTCATATCTAACAAAAGCTTTGTAGCTTGCCCAGGCAACCCAGCTCTTCCATAGTATTTCATAATCAGAAGAAAAAGTGATTCTTTAATGGCAATTCTTTCTTCCTTCATCTGCAATAACAACCTGTCTACAATTTTAAACTCACCAGCTGCACCAAGCTTATCAAACAAAATGTAGTACACACCATAGGAATGACAATATCCACTCTGGGAACCTGCCCATTCAAATATCTCCATTGACGTGGGTATGTCAAGGGGGAGTTCCAACAATTTGCAAAGCTGAACTGGACTGATTCGATTAAGAGACCTTTGAAGCTGTTTAATATCAAAAGGCTTAAGCAATCTCTCCCATTCAGTCTCATTGTCAGACCCATTATCATTCAAGACTATACTACCCCCATGTGTATTGACTGCAGTTGAGCAAATTGCAAAAGAATGGATTCTGAACAAAACCTGAGTCCTTCGACACACATGGATTGGGAGTCTTAATGTTTTCGACATCAATGTTTAATAAAGGGTATAGTAATCAAATCAAGAGAAACTAACCCCATGCAGAGAGGAAAACCACTTCGTGTCAAAATAAGGCCAGCCAATGACAGAATTCGCCAATCTACATCTCAAACCACGATCTGAATCATGATGGAACCTGTTATGGAACCCTAAAATTGGCAAATTCAGAGAACAATATAAATGGTGAAAAGAGAACATCCCCTGCTCCAAGGTGAAATTTTGGAGTTGATTTTATACGAGAGAAGGTTCAGTGTCTTAATCATTCAATTGGCTTCTAAGCCTTTTTAAGCTTCCAATTCGAACCAGAGACACTGATCCAGTGCTTCTTGAAGATGGTTCACTGTCTATGGAACCAATGAAGAACAGAGAGCACCCTGAAGAGATCCTGATTGGAAAAATAAAAAGTTAAAACACTCTTTATGTTCACCACATTTCAGATGCAACTATTTTTTTATGTTATCTAATAACAATTAAAACACTCTTTATGAATAAAAAACTGTACATTAAGATAATTTCATGTGAATAATAATAATTAAATATGTTAAATACTCAATAAAATATTAAAATGTCAAAAAACTTAAAATTCAACATGATAGTCACGGTAAGCAAATAAAAATAATAATTAGTTTGACTCAATTAGTTCCTCAATGAACATTCTGTTTTTAGGTTCAATTATGTTCCTTAACGGAAATATAGGAATAACTGAATTGTCCCTAAATTACCCACCGAACGTTAACCAAATTGAATACAATAACCAAACCGAAAAACGAATTATTTTGGTTTGGTAATTCAGTTTGAGGTATACATCAGTATGTAAAAGGAGTTTTGAAATGCTACCATCATAAAGCTCAAATCTCAACAGTAATACCAACGCAATCAGAACTTGTTAGCTTGGATCAAACAAAAAAAAAAATTCAGAACTGTTTGCTTGGATCAATTGCAAATCAGGAAATTACAAGCAGCCAAAAGTTTTGAAATCATGGACAAATTTGAAGCAGATGATTGACAGCTAATTCAAGATCAGAAAGAATTGCAAAATAGATTGAATAAGCTCTAAGTTAACTGTTGCCAACTCATGCAACCCACAATATGTTCCGAAATCTCTGTTGAATTTAACAACATTAAGGCTGAAACTAAAATTGCTGGCCATTCACATCTTAGTATGTAAAAGAGAGTTCCCAACATTGAAAATGAAATTTCAGACTCATTGAATCAGCTTATAGAATCCAGAGCGTTATCATGAGCAACACAGCAGATTCTAGTGCTTAAACAATCAAGTATGCATGAAATTATAATACTACAGCCCAGCCAATCAATTCAAGAACAAGCCAATGGTTAAATGGAAATTCTGAAAACTTGGAATTAGGACTAAAAAGTGAGTTTAACAGGCATTTGGTGTCTTGGCTTATAACAATGGATTTTCGCAAATGGATATATATTTTTTTTTTCCAAAAGAACCGCAGAACCAGTTGGAGTTTCACTATAGCCAAACATATAATTGCACAAATGCACTTGAGCTACCTATAAACTTAAACACGAAAGTCCGGTAGCAATCTTAAGTTTTCAGAATTTTTTCTTTTTTCAATTTAATAATTCAGGTCTCATGAAAACTAGCACATACACAGTAAAAGGAAAGCCAGCAAACACTAATCCTCGTTAAGCCACATAAGTTCAAGCCTAAGTCCCATAACCTTCAGAACACAACCTCAACATCAGAACAGTCCCATGTCCACTCAGAGAACAACCTGACATCAATCTAACCAAAACCCAAACAAAAATAGAGAAAGACATACGCTTTACCTCAGTCGGAACAAAGGAGAGTTGGGAACACATACACAGTAAAATGGAAGACAGAAACCAAGGCTACACCACCCCAAATCAGTAAAGTCCGAAGAAACGGACTGGTTTTCCAGGCGTCGTGCTGCTGACGGTGGTTAAGTGAGAAGGAAACGGTGAAGGGAAAGAGGGAGAAAACGCCAGTGTGGGAATTCTTTGGGCAGAAATCGACTACTAGGGGTCGTCGAAAGAGAGAAAAACAGAAGAAGAATAGGACGGTGGATATGGAAAGGGAGTGATGAGACGAGCAGAGGAGTTTGTAGGGGAGAAAGAGAAGGAGACCGAGAGGTCTGGATGGTTTGGTGTGAAATCGCCGTCTAGATTAAGGTGAGGGAAGTTGCGAAATCGAATGGGTGAAGGTATGGAGGTCGTAAAGTGGGCAGAGAGATTGTGGAAAGGTGATAATCTGGTGATGGTATGGAAGAGCTACGGTGGAGCTACGGTGGCAACATATATCGAAAGGAAAAGTACTTTTTTTTAAAAGCGATTTTTGAGAAGTGATTTTTGTAAAAATGCAAGATCGTAAAAATGACTTATATTTTATTTAAATTGGATTATAAATAGAAAAATAACTTCAAATAGATTTTTTAGAATTTTTTTAACTATTTAAATTTAGATAATAATTTAATATTATGATTAAGAATGTTTTTCCACCTTGCCGGTATCAAAAATGAATTAAATATGAATATTGAATATTATTTTTTTAGATTTTTAGAGATTAATTAAATATGACTATAGAATATTATTTTATTATTTAATTTTTCCCCTTTTAGTACTTTTATAAAAGTTAACGAGTTTGTTAGAATAATTTTGCCTTTTTTTCATAGTGACTTTCTCTCTCCACGTTCAATATTAAAAAGCACTAATTTTATGAGTCACAACAATCATACCTAAGCTCCTCTAATAAGCTTTTGATTCAAAGGAGCTTTTGGACAAAAACTCAGCCAAAATTAAGCTTTTCCCAAACAAAAGCTTTTGGTACTTGACTCATAAGATTAGTTGTTGTTGCCTCCTTCAAGACACTCATGCCTTTTTCTACCTTTTGACCCTCCATTTGACTTTCTAATGACAAGGCTTCAACAAGCTCATTATGAATTAATTTAGTGAATTCCTCATGCTTCACTTTATCAACAGGTCAACTAGGAAGCATCGTTTAACCTCATTAGAAGGCTTTACTAGCTTGTTCATATTAAATGTAACATACTCATCGTCAACTAACATGGTATTTTCACCATTTTCTACGTCAATAAGGGTTCTAAAAGTTGTTAGAAATGGGCACCCAAAGATTAGGAGAATGTTCTAATTAACATTACAATCTAGGATAATAAAATATGTTGGAAAGATGAACTTGTCCACTTGGAATAGAACATCTTCAATGATTCCTACT
Organism: Acacia concinna; assembly: GCA_037177275.1. Taxonomy (NCBI): domain Eukaryota; kingdom Viridiplantae; phylum Streptophyta; class Magnoliopsida; order Fabales; family Fabaceae; genus Acacia; species Acacia concinna. The sequence continues at coordinate 7,771 of JBAGKO010167534.1, read as the reverse complement.
CCAATCCACAAAGATAAGTATAACAGTAGTGGATCTTGGCTCTCCCATATCCAATAAACAATAAGAGGCATTAGATTCATACTAACACACAAATCACAAAGAGCTTTAACATTAAAATTAGTTCCAATATTGTAAGGGATGTGGAAACTCCCTAAATCCTTGAGCTTAGATGGCAACTTCCTTTAGATTACCGCACTATATTCTTTGGTCAATGCCACAATTTCAAATTCATTGAATCGTCGCTTCTTAGACAAAACATCTTTGAGGAACTTAACATATATATGTATGCTTTCCAAAGATTCAGCAAAATGAATGTCCACATAAATTTTCTTGAACATGTTCATAAATTTCTTGAATTGAGCATCTTCGTCCTTCTTCTTAAACCTCTAATGAAAAGGTAATAGAGGTATCATGGTAGGAGTGGAGGTCTTTCTTACTTGAGCTAGGCACATCGAAGAACACTTTGCCACTTCTCAAGTTAATGGCATTGCATTATGCATTTCCCTTCCATTTAGGATTGGGAATGGTGTTACTAGGAAGACTACTTATTAACATATCATTTATTTGTGATGCTATTTACCCCACTTTTACACTTCAAGATTTTTTTATAGTTGAGGGAGTGTGGCTTGTGTGGCCTTAGTCTCAACCCTTTGAGTCTCTTAATTACCCAATATTTAGGTTGGCATCTTTTCTGTTGTAGATTTATTTTCATTCATAGGGAATTGCCTTGATTGCATTTGAAAACTAGGTGGAGTAATAGGCTTGACACCAGTGGATGAAGGTTGAGTCAACTTTTACCCTTGAGTCTATGAGAAATTTGGATGATTTATTATTCCTCGATTGTATGTCTAAGAGTAAGGATTATTTTGAAGATTGTGAAACTTGCCCATATAATTAACAAATTTAGTAGTCATATAGAAGGGGCATTTATCCAACATGTAGACATCATTGTATTGGTAAAAAAAAATTAGTGTAGCATGAATAACATGCACACATTGAGAATAACTATTTTGCATATAAAATTCTGACACATCAAACCACTTATTTAATGCAGATAAAATGGCTATCATGTTTGTAGAAAAATCTTCCTTAGGAGCCGGCATGGCTTGGGTGGTTTTTCTATCAGTGTCTTGAGTATTTTTTACAGATAATTGATCCAACAATCTAATCATCTCATTAATAAGAACATTGTGGTATCCTCCATTAGCCATAGAATCAACTATTGCCTTAGAATGATGATTAAGGTGATTACAAAAAAAAAATTGGACTACAGCCCATTTGTCTGCCCTATGATTAAGACATTGTTTCATAAACATCTTGTTTCTTTCCTAAGTGGCATAGATGTGCCTATCCGAATGTTGTCTAAAATTGAGAAACTCATCACAAAACATTGAAATTTAATCATAAATCCATAATAATCCCAAACAACATTCAAGTTACTTTGATATAGTTCATTATAACAAACAATTAAACACAAACAAGTAACAACAAGTCTATTACATTATACACAACTGACACAAGTGAAAAAAAAATTATGGAGATCTAATTTCTATTTATTGAGCATCCTTTATCATTCATTTTTCTACTCCACCTTCAATGAAACTTGATCTATCTAAAAAAAATTGTATATGCATGTTAAGAAGAAATTAGAAATATTGAAATATGTAAACTTAAATAATGTGCATAGAATTGAAAATATTACCTAGAATGTTAACAACATTATCAGTCTCTTGTAAGTTATCAAATTTGATTAGCATAGCAACTAATTCTAATATAGATTGACTAGCAAGGAGCCAATCTTGGACACAAATGAGCGATTCAATCATCTTAGGAGATAGATTTCTCCTATAATCATCAATAACATGTCCTCTATAGCTAAAACTGATTTAAAAGCAATTGTAGATACTGGTATAGCCAACACATCATGTGCTATCATGGTAAGCACTCTCTACTTAGTTGAATTATCCTTCCACAATGTCAATATGTCAAAATCATCACCATCAATAGGAATGTCTTCAATTGCATTAGCTAAAAGGTATCTATTTAATTCAAATTGAGGAACTACTAATAAGATCTTTTCTTTTTGGGACGCCAACCATCTACGACTAAGGTCTTTTTTACATGTATTTACAGTGGAAGTAAAGGCACTCCTATAAGAGTTCAAAGTGTTAGCATTATTAGACTTGCCTATTTCAACACAATTTTGCATAATACTCTTAAAACATGCAATTGTTTTTCATGGATGTACAAAGTTGAGAATCAAGAAAAAGTTACTCAAATACATCATTGATGTAGGCAAGTTTATATGCCTCAATCTAATAAGCACCTCTTATTTTTCTTTTCAATTGTATCACCCTTATGATTCTCAATCAAACAAAAGTTGAGAATCCTTTTTGTAGCTTCTAAATATTGTCAATGAAATGAGTTGTAAGACATAAATAGTTGAAGTTTTGAACTGACATCCAATAGTCCGTAGTGAGGCAAGTACGATGAGTACACTTCAATTGATTATTTAAAATCCTTACTTCACCAAGATATAATTGCCAACAATTTCTAGCAACAATATGTCTAAAAGGGATATGAAATCGTGGTTTTATATCTTTTACAAATTATTTAAAACCTTGCTTTTCAACCAGTCTAAATGGCATCTCATCGCATATAATGAACTCCACTAGAGCCCTACAACATCATTTTTGATTGAGCATAGATGGTGACAAGCTTCCTCCTTTCCCAATTGGTGCCACATAATTCAACATGGACTGTTTTGATATTTTGATGGCCTTGTATAGATTTTTTGTACATTTTTCCAAGTGTCTCTTTAAAGAAGTTATACCACATTTAAATGGAGCAAAAGCATAATTATTATTGCAATACTTAGTATAAGCTTTCTCTATGTCTCCTCCAATGGTAACTTAGTAAAGTGATCTCATACTTGTGATTGTTTCTTCTCAGGTTGTTTTATCTTCTTACTACAATTTTTTGTGGTTTTATTTCTAGTAGTAGTTAAAGGACTAGGAGGAGGACATTCCATAGTGGTTGGAGGTTGGTGAGGATTAGTGATATTAGTAGGGGTAGAAGATGATCCACTAAAACTTAAAGTCTTATTCTCACCAATATTTGGAGAAGACTGAGATAGGTTAACACTTGAAGGTTGCTCATTATCCTTGCCTATGCAAATATGAAAAATCTATAATGTAAAATATTTGTATTTTAATAATGTAAAATTTACAAATTGGCTTCAAAATAATTACACAATTAGAAAGTGGAAACACATGAACTGGATTTGACATTCACCAACAAAGAAACACAAGGCTTATTGTATTATTATTATATAATCACACTACCTAAAAATAGAATGCCACTTTCATCAAAAGAGAATATAATTACCGTGTCCCATAGGATTATATGTTAGAAGACATGTAAAATATTATTGTAGGTATAAGAGGTGAAATATAGATAAAGAAGCACACAATGCAAAAACATAAGAAACACATATTGCATAATATACGAAAGATTGGAATTGCAATAAGTGGGACATGATAGCTAATAGTAAGATGTGTGTGTGTGTGTGTGAGAGAGAGAGAGAGAGAGAGAGAAAGAGAGAGAATAGTTTAAGCATATCATGAGGTTTCCTCTCCAACATCCCATATGGAAGATTCCTATTCAGTCATGACTTTGTTAGTGTAAATTTGTAACTTTGAAAAACCACTCACAAAAAGCATGCATATTTTAAAAGTTAATATTTAATAATATGGTTTTTAAGGAACCTTAAAACGTTAATTAATTGAGTTACTTGAGAAAGTGTTAACACATGACACTTAATTATTCATAGGACACAAAATCTATAGGATCTTATAAAGGCAATTTTAGGGGAAAGGAAAGTGTTTGTTAATAAATATTTTACTAGTAAATTGCCACAAAATGAGTGTTTTTTAGCATAATTAGTAGTGTGTCTATATATTAGTGCTAATTATATCTTAATCATTATTTAATTCAAACAACACTTAGCTTAACAATCACAAAGTAATTAAGCACAAATGGAACTTTTGTTTTTCTCAATATCAATTATATATACTTACTTCCTTGCTCAATTGTGAGAACCGATGCAACATGCTTTATAATTAACTAAAAATTCACTAACTCTAGTTTCATCACCCGTGATCAATCTTATATCTCTCATTATTATATTAATGAATAATTAATGAAGCTAAAGCTATAGAAAAGGAAGAAAAATTACCTCAACACTAAAAATCATGGTGGCCGCCAACAGACTAACATGAGACCAGTAAGGAGAGGAGGAAAGGCAATAATGGGGGTTAAGGTTGAGTTTACCAAATCAATAGGAGTGGATAGGGGAGTGTTAGACTATTGTAGGCTGCTAGGGTTTCTCAACCTTTCTTCTCAGTTCTCAGTCTCACAACTCACAATTAGGGGTAAATATTGAAGAATAATTTGATGGAATAATAGATAGTTAGATACCTTAATTTTAAATGCTTGTGTTAAGGCTTTAGATTAGGGATTTATTTAAAATAAAATAAACTTTTGGATCAAAATGGTTTAAAATAGGTGGTATAAGCCTTTGGTCCAAAGTGTAGCACAACCTGAGAAGATCACTTTGGTTTAGTCTATATAATATTGCTTCAAGTCAAATTTTTTTACCAAGCTGGGTTAGGTCAGACCAAGTTACCTAAACCATAGATTTTTTTGCTTATCCCTAACTTAGACCTATGCAAATCCAAGTTTAACCAACACTAGACATTAAGTACCACCATATAATGTAATGAACTCACCAGCACTTTTGAAGAAGCCTCCTACTGCCAATAAGGAGTTTGGTGCTTAGATAAGAGTGAGAAAATCAAACAAATCTCAAAAAACCAAGAAAAAATTACCTGCTTGATAACAGGGGTGAATAAGGGAGAGGTTTTACATGTACAGTTGTTCCCTAGGAATAACACTCCAACTCGCTATGTTTAACCTCAAGCTCGCTTGATATCTATGGGAACAATACTCATATTTGATATTTGTGGCTTTTGTTCTTGTGCTTGTTATTCTAGGTCTTGTATGTATGCTTGTTTCTTGTCCTCATACTGTTCTTTACTAGTTACTTATCCTCATAGATTGTGTGTCCAAGCTTATGTTTGTAGCCTAAAGATGTACTTGGTTAGTTGCCTTCATAGACTATATGTCAATGCCTGACATCCATTTTGTTTAAGTCCTACCAAAAGATGATATTTAAAATTTGATGTTTCAACACAATTCTATTAAACAAATTGATTTATTAGCACTTAGCTTTATTTATTTAATGATCTTTTATGCTGGTTCATTTATATTTATAATTCTATAATTAAGAAGTTGAGATGTAGCATCATGCTTTATTTTTCAAAGTTAATTCCCTTGAAGTTATTCCCTCTAATGTTTTATTAAATTCTATTAATGGGATGTTATACACTAGAAATTGTGTTCCCGCTTCATATAACATAACTAACCTTGCACATCAAGTTAGTAAGGACACCATTGCTAGGTCAAAGCTTGCATATTCAAGGTAAACAAAATTCTATTTAATGTGCATGTAAACCATTATATTCATTTTTGCAACTTTGGTGCTCCATATAAGTTGTAGGGAGGATCCTCACCTTGTTTATATCATGTATATATGTTGATAGTGTTAGTACGAGCCTTTTACCCAAGAAGGGGTAAATTGGGTGATTTCAATAAATTAAAAAAATCTTCGACTTAAATAAATAATGAAGTGAGAGTCAGAGAAATATCACCAAAGAAAAACACAAACGATTGAGACTGCTTCTGTCCAAACACATTGACCTACATCTAGTACTCATATTCGTTTTTGAGTATTCCACTACACTTCCAAGATTACTTGGGCTCTTGGTGCCACACTACACAACAATTTTTCTCAAGGATAATTTATCTCCCCCTTATACTTTGTAATAAATGCCACTCACGATTCCACTACCTTGAGTATCTCAGAGAATTGAATGATATGATAAATACTCTTAGAAGAGTGGATAAATAATCACTGAAGCTTGGATAACTCAGAAACAAAGGTTTAAGATTTTGGCAATTAATGAAACAGTAAATTAGCAGTAAGAGTTGGGGCCTTCATCTTCAATGTGACTTGCATTCATAGTGTAAGTGAGGTAGATGACCCTTGCTTATGTTGGTAGTCGTTAGAGATCTTGGTTGATCTACTATTATCATTAGAAATGTTAGAGTAGCCTTCGTTTCTCAGGAATTTGGCTGTTAGAGCAAAGACGATGTTCAGAGAATTCAAACATTAGATAATTTAATGCTTTTGACACAAAAATGCCTTTTGCATTTCGTATATTAATCTTTAATTGATCACTTGAAATATGTTTGTATACTCATATAATAAAGAGTTAGATCATTATTAGATTAAATGAATAAACTTGAAGGCATTTTAGATTGATGATTACTCCCTAATTTTGGATAAAGTTATGATATATTTTAATATATTTAGGGATTTATTCATAAATAATTAAAGGGATTTAAATAAGATTTTGTTAAGATAACAACCTTGAGCATGATTTAAGGGATTTGATTTTAAATATTAAAATTGGGATAACAAATCATAATCTTAATAATAAAAATAATCTTGATAAAAATAATAATAAGAAAAAGGAAATAACTTTAAGGTGATATTATTATTATTATTGCATTTATCTTTTATAATAATAATATTATTATTAGATCAGATTTCATATCAGGACTGGTTATTACGTAAAGAAAGTATGACAACAATTAAATGATAAAAAAGAATCAGAACGAAGCAAGGGAGATAAGACGGAACTACAACAATATATATATTGCGAGAGCACGAAAAAAGAAAATAGTACCGAAAAGGCAGAGCACAGGGAGTAATTGCGAGAGAACATAGGAGAGAGAGAGAGAGAGCTAATTCTTCTTCTTTGAGCGCGAGAGCAATTGCAGAGGAGGGAGACTTAGATCTAGAAATCAAAGGAGATCTCTTGATCTTGTTCTTTGGGTTAAATTCTCTTATCATTAGTTATTCTTGGTTCATTATCATGTCTTTTGAATCTAAATTTAATTTGTTTAATTTTGGTTTGATTCTGAACATGAGTAGCTAAATTTATTTGTTCTGGGATTATTTGAACTCTTATATGGATTGAGTATTTTATTTTATTTTTTTTTTATTTATGAATAAGATTTCTTTTATGTTGATTTTATTTTGATCTTAATGCCTCTTGTTATTTGGCTACTAATAAGATAGATTAGTTTATTCCATTGATGCTTGAAAGAGATAAATTGAATATAGAACTTGGGCTTAATCATATGAGAATTTGAAGTTTGTTGATGAATTAATAATTTTGTTGCCAAGATAGAGATATACTTGTCAACCTCACATAGCCAAAGAATGGATTTGTTTAGAAATTCATATTTAATTAATTTATTGAGAGATTAACATATTAATTAAATTAAACACTTATTTGGAGACTTGAGAGAGCACTTATAGGTATAATAGTATCATGATTAGCATAATTGATCTTAGGAAGTAAATAAAAGAAGGGATCTAAATTCTTGAAATATAAGGGGGATAATAATCCTAGGTTTTTTTATCTTAAAGAAAAAGGCGTAATTTTTACTTTTTAATTATTCTTTCTTTAAAAATTAGTTAGTTAGTTAAATCTTTAAAATGCATTCGCTCAACTTAATTGAGAATTTAATTAAGATAATTAACGCTTATTTTGTCCTAGTCCTCGTGGGAACGATCTTT
>JBAGKO010167516.1:0-18995 GCA_037177275.1 Acacia concinna | reverse complement strand
TACATATTCAGATTTCAACCCTAAAATTCACAACCCAAAACAGAACCGAATACAGAACATGGCAAAATTGAAGATGAACAAAGGTTTATGAGCTCACCTTCCTTGGTATTCCTCTTCCCTTCGGTTCCACAAACTCCAGCCGAAACAGAATCCCAGTTGCAGCACCCAGGTGAACACCGAACACTCTTCTTCTCGGTTTCAAAAGCAACGTCGAAATACTCCCTCGGTTCAGCAACAACAATGACACTCTTCAGTTTTCTTCTCTCACTCGTGGCTTTCCCAAACCAGTAGCAACAAGGCTCTCCTTCGGTTCCAGTGAAATCACAAAACCAGAATTCCACTTCTCCAGCAGCGACGCAATCTATTTCTCTCGGTTTCAACTTTGATCTCTATCTCTCGATTCTCAGCAACACACGAACACTTTCGATTTCTCTCTCGATTTTACTCTTCCAGCAACACTGAGAATGGTCTCTTGGCCTCTCTATTCCTCTCACTCGACTTGCTCTTCTTCTTTCTGTGGAAATATATGGTGTGGCGGTATGGGTATTAAGGAATCGAAGTGAATGGGTTAATGGATAAGAAAGCTGAAACAAATTAAATGGTGTATTGACCGAAACACATCTATTCTCTCTCCGTGGAAAACAATTGGAGTGGATGGGGATAGCTTGACTGAATTGCATTCTCTTTCTTGCCTCCGTGAATGTTAAAATGAATGGCTGAATATGTAAACAATTCCAGCTACCTTTCTTGACTTGCCACACGTGAAAAGGAGGGTAAAATAATAGTTTTAATACATAACAAGTGTTTTATTGTTTGAGGAAATAAAATTTGTACATTGGGCCTTCCAATATTTTCCCCATTTCCTATCTTGGTCCATCTTACTAATTTAAATAATTCTATATATTTAAGATCTGAGATAATTTATAGGTCCAAATGTTCCTCTTAATTTCCTCAAATAATTCTCATATACTTAAAATCAAATAAGTCTCCTTAAATTTCCTCAAAATTAACATAAAATCATAAAGTTATGATTTTCTTATATCTCAAAGACTTTCCCAAAATTTGGGATATTACAGAAAATGAAAATAAAGGCATTTAATTGTTTAAAAAAATAAAAAAATGTGACGCTTTATTAAACCAGCGCCACATGAAAGAAATTTTTTTTAACAAAAAAAAGTTGAAGGAAATTCCCTCAGCTACATGTTGAAATTAAAGCAACTGGGGGTCAAACCCCAGCTACAACCCCACCTAGTCAGGTGAACATGCCCCTATTGGAAAAGAAGTGCCCCCAATGAGGGGACTGTTCACCTTGGGGGCGCTCCTCTAAACCCCATATGCTAGTGTGGTGAGCAGGTCCCATGAAAGGGCCTTTTGTTGGTAGACCACTCAAGGGGTGCTCCTTTAAAGGAGTGCCGCCCAACCCCGCCCCCCAACACACAAAAAATCATTGTCACACCCCACACCCTTCAATCATTTTTTCACTCCTCTCCCGCTAAAATTTTTCACTTTGCCTCAGTTTTAACTCTGTGCCTCTTTTCGTTCAACATTCTCCTCATTGTCTTCATTTCTCTTTTATGGATTTTATAACCATTATAGTTTCTCACTCCACAAATATTTGTCTTCCTTTTGGTCCCACTTGCTACTCATCCTGATTGCAACTTCATTCATTTTTCATCTCTTGGTCCCCATTAAAAAGGTATGTGAAAGCTCTTTTCTTGTTTGTTGTTTTTTGTTTTGTTTGTCCCTACCACTGACTAATTCATATCCCTAAACCAAAACTTTTGAACTGGTATATTGTACGATTGTTATGTTTTCTTGTTCTTATTACTAATTGTTATTGTCTTGTACGAGTTGTTCTATCGTACATGCCTCTTAGAAACTTTTTAATAATGATATTCAACTCATGATGCCACTCAAGTGTTATTTATTTATTGAATGGAAAGGGAATGTTATATATATAATAACACCACATGCATTAATTACAACAGGAGAGTATGATTATATAGCTAAGAAAAATGGAAAAATATATATAAGTAAAAAATTAGCAATAAGTTGTATATTAAAATATACTGTTGTTAATATTTTTAGCTCTTGTATATAAGTAAAACAATTGTTATTGAAGCGAGGTGTGTAAATGGATCAAACATGAATGTCATGTAATTGGTGTTCAAGAGAATATATATATATATATATGGGGTGGAAAAGTTTATTAGATTTACAATAGAACATACGAATGATCCCGACAAAATCTTGTGTCCTTATCTAGCTTGCTATTTTGAAAATTTGATTAGTCCACTTGATTTGTTTAATCATTTAGTTTGTCATGGAATTGATCAAACATACACAAGATAAATAAGGCATGGTGAGACGTATGATGTATGTAAAGATTGGGTGCATGGCACAGGTGGGGCTTCAAATGGGTTTGACTCATTCATGCGTGATAAAGATGATGGTCTTGAAGAAATGCTAAATGCAGTTGAAGGGGTACTTGAGAACCATCCTAAAGAATTTGAGAAGATGAAAAGTGATGTAGAGAAACCATTATATGCCAATTGTACAAAATACACAAGATTGCTAGTAATGCTAAAATTGTATAACTGCAAAGGTTGCAATGGATTGAGTGATTATGTTTCCACAGAACTACTTGAACTTTTGGAACACATGCTTCCAAAAGAAAATAAAACTTCTGACTAAGACATATATGGCAAAACAAATGTTGTGCTCTACAACTGGTATGTGTTATAAGAAGATACATGCATATCCTAATGATTGTATATCATTTCATAATTAGTATGCAATATTATAAAAGTGCCCTAAATGAAGAATTGAAGACATGAAGCTTATGTATCTTACAGTAATGGAGAGACTGCAAATCAATTGACGTAGCATTTTAATGAAAGAATTGAAGACATGAAGCTTAGGTATCGTACAGATTCTCCTCAATAAAGAAAAATAGATCATGAGTACCCTGACTTTACGGATGAAGCAAGGAACCTATGCCTTGCACTGTCAACTGATGGAATCAACCTCCATGGAGTTCAGAGTAGTGCACAAAACACATGGCTGGTGATATTGATGGTTTATAACCTTCCCCCACACCTAATCATAAAACGTAAGTTTATGATGTTATCAATGTTAATTTTTGGCTGAAGGCAACCTGAGAATGATATAGATATATACTTGGCTCCTTTAATTGATGATTTGAAGCTTCTTTGGGAAGGAGTAACTGTGTATTATGGGTATAGGAAAGAAAGATTCACTTTGAAAGAAATGTAGTTTGGCACAATTAATGATTTCCTCACTTATAGTAATTTGTCTAGATGCATCATCAAAGGATATTTTGTGTGCCCTATATGTGCTGATGACACGCCTTTAGTGCGACTAGACCATTGTAAGAAAAATGTCTACATAGGACATTAAATATTCTTAAAAGTGAAGCATCGTTGGAGGAAGTGGAAAAAGGCTTTTAATGGCTACTCAGAAGAAGGTACCATGCTAAACATGTTGACTAATGCTCAAGTTTTTGATAAGGTGAAAGAGTTAGATAGTAATTTTGGCAAGCCTTTTGTAAAATAGATCAAGACAAGTGGTTAGAAGAAAAATTCTATTTTCTTTGAACTTCCATATTGGAAGTCTTTGTACGTGAGTCATTTTCTTGATGTGATGCACACAGAAAAAAAAAATATGTGTGATATCCTAATTGGCACGTTGCTCAACGTGCAAGGAAAAAGTAAGGATGGTGTCAACATGAGGTTGGATTTAGTGAACTTAGGAACAAAGGAAGAGTTGGTACTAGTCGAGAAAGGGCACCATACTTATCTACCTTAGCTGCTTACACCTTGTCAAGGAAAGAGAAAAAATTGTTGTGAGTTTCTGCAGGGAATAAAAGTTCTAGAGGGCTACTCTTCAAATATAAAGAACCTTGTTTTCATTCAAGAGTTGAAGTTAAAGAACCTTAAATCTCATGATTGTCATTTGCTCATGTAGAATTTCTTACACATTGGTATATGTTCCATTTTACCTAAAAAATTCTAAAACTCTATCACTAAACTTTGCATATTTTTCAAGTTGATTTAAAGTAAAGTGATTGATTCAACAAAGTTGTGTGATTTTGCAATGGCTGATTGTTTCTACTCTGTTCGAACTTCAAATATTTTTTCCACTTTCATTTTTTAACGTTATGGTCCATCTAACCATACACTTGGTCAAAGAGGTACAAACATGAGGTCCAATGTACTTGATAAGGATGTATCCAATAAACGATTTATAAAAATTTTAAAAGGTTAAGTCAACAATAGATACCAACCAGAGGGTTGTATTGCTGAACAGTATCTAGTTGAGGAAGCTAGTGAATTTTGTGTTGATTTTCTTTCAAATGTTGACCCCGTTAGGATCCCTAAGTCTCATAATGATGGGCAAATATCACGGAAAGGAACAAGTGGGAAGAATTTACTAAAGGTATCCTTGACTGAATTGGAGTAAGCTCACTTATATATACTACACAACAGTGAAGAGATGGAACCATATGTTGACGAACACAAGGACTGTAACACCTTACTTTTTAACCCTTGTCATCCCTTAAAATGGCCTTTAGAACCACCATTGTGTGTTTACGTTGGAACAGAGAAAATTAAAATTTTTGAAACATACGAAACAAATAAACAACTTTTTCTTAACATACAGAGGCATACATACCAGAATCTAGAATATACATTAACCATACTGTATATATTACATGCCAAGAAACATGAAATATAAATCTCTATATCTAAGCTTGTTTCCTTGCCTTGCCACTTTTAGAGCTTTCACCTATAGTGTAGAGAGGGTAAAGTTTCTAGAGAAACCTTAGTAGCAGAGTCATAAACAAAAACCATGTAATGCAATGCATGTCATGCTATATGCAATGCAAGTACTACTCCTAATACCATCTCTCTCGCACTTAGCATATATAGGGAGCATGCATGTGACTCTACCTTTATCATATAGCCAAAGCATATAAACAGAGAGTCATACATCTCATACATAACATGCTAGCTCAACCAGAATATAGTATACAAGTAAACAACAAATAGCAGACAAACAAAACAGGTTAAGGGTGGAGATTCTAACTACCATGTACTCCTTGCGCGATGTGAGAGCTCTATTTCTAACACTGTTGGATTGTTGGTTTACTTCTATGTAATGCCCATACAAATCACAATACATGGTATTAATGTTTGCTGCTAATAGTGTACTACAACTCTTCCCCTCTTGTACCCCTTAGGATCCTAGTTTCCCATTACCTGAACCACATCCTTCCCTATCAAAACCCCTTTGTAGAACACTCTATATAGCCCATCAAGCCTAGGCCCTTCCTGCTGGCCTATCCCTATTGCCTAGCCTAGGGTAGTATCTCCCCTTAGATGTGCCCATAAAACTATCTAAACCCGACAATTGGGCAGTATCTCCCCCTTACAAATCCTACCTTGGTCTGAGACACTCAAACAACACCTCCCCCTAGGAAATGCTATCTTAGTCCTGAAAAATTGGGTAGCACTTCCCGTTAGGAAGGCTATTTAGGCTAGGACAGTTAGATAGAACCACTTCTTAGATTCACTATCTAGGCCGGCCCAAAATGAACTAAACCTTTCCTTAAAACTACTCTAAATACTGTTGGAAAATAAAGGAATTCAAAAGAGGGAGAAGACTAAAACTTACTTGTATAGAAGACTAGGTTAGGGCTGCTCAAAATTCCTCTAGATTGCTCACACCTTCAGAAGCCCAAGAGTTATTTACAGAGGAGGGGGAGCATGTTTTAGAAAGTTGAAGGGAGGGTATTTCTAGTTGTGATTTTGGGTCCTTAAGTGTAATTTTCCTAAAAAATTTAGGTGGTTTCATCTCCTCTTGACATGTGTCCTTCTACCACCTTCTCCATTGTTTTGCCTTCTTTGAGATAAAAACATGCAGCATGTGCCCTAAAAGGGTACTAGCTCAGTTTTATCAAACAATTTCTCTCATACCAGCCAAAATATTGAGAAACTTCTGTACTTGTCTAAAAATTTCCAAAATTTGCCCAAAATTCTAAAAAAATATCATAAGGCTACCATAAAAATTTTAGGCTTTTTGAACATCTAGAACTCCCATAATAATTTTTCTTTCGTAAAGTCTATGATACAGGCGATTAACTAGTTTCAGCAATTTTTTTATATCTATGGACTTTTTCCTGATCTCCAACTAATTCCATAAATTCTCTAAAATAATATACTTATTTTCCAAAATCACATTCTATAACATTGAGTCCCTAAATATATGATATTATCAGTTTTTGGCCAAAAACCCAATCTGGCAAAAAATTATGAAAAATATAAAAAATTCACTAAAAATTCGCTAGACCTCCAAAAATCATTTTGATCATTTTCATACTATTCTAGATGCCCTTTAATAATTTTTGGGATTTTTGGGGCAATTTTTGAGGATATCAGACTTGACCACATTTTGAGTTGAATCTTTGTGGAATGTTTCCCCTTTGCACATATGTCCTTTCCTGAATCTTACTTTAATTGTTGTGAGATCTTTTAGTCCTCTACAAACTAAGACTCTTAGTTCATCCTGAATACCTTATTTAGGCCTTGAAAAATATTAGGATGTTATAAGAACAATCTTCGAGAACTGTATGGTGATAAGAATGAAAGTTTGATAACAAAAGAACACAATTGAAATTTTGTAAGTTGGTTAAAAAGATGTATTAGTGATGAGATGGAGAGGAATCCTGATTCAATTTCTAAAAAGTTGAAATGGTTATCCAAGGGACCAAGTTTAACTGTAATATCTTTCAATGGTTATGCAATCAATGGTTACACATTTTATATGCAAGACTATGATACGCAGAGGACAATGTAGAATATTAGGGTAACACTAGTTGTGGGTTCATGGTATAGATCCAATGCTAAATACATTCACCGTATATGCGTACCAATGTCATTCTTTGGTATCATTGAACGAATATGGGAATTGGACTACTCTATTTTGACAATCCCTGGGTTCAAATGTAAGTAAGCCAACAACAACAATGGATTGTCGATAAATGAGTTAGGATTTGTTTAATTAGATCTTTCTAATGTTTGGCATAAAGATTATCCTTTTATGTTAGCATCATAAGCAGAACAATTGCTTTTTCACTTAGGATCTTCCTAAAAAGAATTGGTTTATTGTACTCCCATCCAACAAAAATTATCAAAAAAAGTTAATGGTTATCTAAATATTGTTGTGGATGATCCTTCCTTTGACAGGTTAGGGTTAGGAAATATTGGTGTAGATGAAGATAGAGATGAACCCTTCTACATGAGACATGATCATGAAGGGGGGACTTGGATCAATCTATCAATTCCTACTTCTAAGGAAGTCAAGAAAAAAATATTAGAGAGGAAGAGATCATTAGTGTCTTTACTTGTTTACTTGTACATTTTAGATATATCCATTATTTTCAATTTAATTTACTTTTCATCAACCCGATTGTCACTGTAAACTATTGTTTAACTTTTATTAACTTATAGGTTACACAATGGATCCTAGACAACCAGATGAAGTTGAACACGATGGAAGTGATCTAGATGAGTAGGAAAATTTAGATGTTGGTAGACAAATATTTTGGCAGCATGTTCAACAAGTAGGACTATTATGTCCAAATTGATCAAACAAAGAAGTGATGGGATTCATCATGAAATCTGGTGGATTGATAATGGAAATCCATTTGGACCTAACAGTAGCTCCTTCAATAGTTTTATTGGAACTGTAGAATGATAGAAAGTCCTAATTACACTTCCAGTTTAGAAACATGTGAAAGAAAATATTCATGATGAGATATGGGCAGAAATATAGGTTAGACAATAATTACTATAACATTGTAACATTTTGCTTCATACTTTTACAATCTGACATATTGTATTTGATTTTTGGTTACAGTCTTACTTTATTGTCGATGATGAAGAACAAAAGAATTATGTGATGAAAAACGCCACAAAATTCTAAGAAAGTTTCATTCTGATCTTGTAAAGTATTTCCTGAAAGATGATGATGATAATATAATTCCTACATTGCCAGATATGTACGAAGAAATTATCTCTCAAGCACACTAGGATGAGTTTGTTAGCACACATATGACTCTTTAATTCCAGGTTATATAATATTAGACTTTATCAACTACTTGTTAATTATTTTTCATTATTAATATTTAATAATATAATTATTATGGATCTAAATATCAATTAAGTGAGAAGAATTGAGCACATTCAAAAAACTTGAGACACAGATATGTGAGAGGAGCAGTATCGTATGGGAACTTAGAGCATCAACTGGTAAGAACTAATTATTATTTCATGTGTCTAATATGTATGATTAATTTGTAACTTCATCTAACTTTGATCTATAGCTTCAAGAATCCAATTATGAGAGCACACAAATGTCAAGACATGATTTGTTGGTGACCAAGGTCACAAACAACAAAGAAGAGATCGTTAGTGAAGAAGCCAGAAAGATGTTAGAGTATGGTGTAAGTATTAGATTATGAGTGCAATTAAGAATTAATTTTATGTAATTTTTTCTATTTTATATTAGCTAAAATTGTTGTTATTTTTTTGTCTTAACGGTCAATGACCCAAGAGTCACCAGATTTGTCCACTTACGTTGATCGCAACAATTTGCTCAACAAAGTGCTAGCATTACCTGAGTATGGTGGTCACGTGCTGGGTACTGGTTTTGGAGTAACTCAAATAAATTACTTTGGAAGACAAAAGCGTTCCAGCATTAGTGAGGTAAAAAAGTTGAGGGAGGAGGTTAAGTGGTTCAAGAATAATTGGCAAGAACAAATTGAATAACAAAACTGTATCAATGAGATGTTGAGGACCCAAATTGAAAGTCTAGTACAGTCTAAGGTAATGTAGAGTGTTCCACCCTATGACAACCTAAGTGTGGGGATAGTTGTAATTCTATTCATAAAGTCCTTATTCCTTCAGTAATTAATTTTCAATCTATTTAACATTTTGTTACATTACAAAATTTTTTGCTTTTGGACCCTAATTTGTTAATTCTATTTTCCACAGGGTGAATCCATATGCAATCTTTTCGTGGATCAATCATTTAGGCATGTAGTTGTTGTCGGAGTTGTCTACAATGACGATAATAATACATTGCACAATTCTCACTTGCCCTATAATACACTATAAGCAAGGGTTGATATTTGCACTGACGAAGATGTGCTCCTGCCAATCCCTTCTCCGGACAAAGAAACCATGGTTAGAGAGACATCGTAGGAGGATATGCTGCATGGCCAACACATCTAATAGAACCAATGCAAAAGGTGCTTATCTTTCATTACTTATACTTTTTCTATGCACTTCCATCTAAATAAAACTACATGATTCACTTTTTCAATTTTTTGTAGGCTTCTCGTTCCAAAGGAAAATAAGTTTAGGAGTAAGGCAAAATTTCAAATGGCTCTACTACTGCACTAAATGGCCAAAGAGGTCAGGCCTCTACTAGTGGCCATAGGAGCCTAAGTGAAATAATCTCGTATCGCGACCAACTCCTACAAATTGCATCTACTTTGCTCAAAGGAGGATCGTCATTCAAAATAAGTTTTGATAAGGGCATATACAATCAACCTAGTATTGAAGAATATGTTACGAAGGAGGTGCTGAGTGATATACTTAGTTATGGATAGCTTTCTAGTTCGATTATAAACATTTGGATTAGGTATTTTATCATCACCTTCTATCACTGTTAATTCTTGTTTAGCAATTGATTTATTGGTTTTAAACAAATTGTATGTTTTCTACAAAGACACTTGTACCACAACGTCATAGGGAACAATGAGAAGTCATGCTTCTCATTTGTCAATCTATTTCTTGTTGGCCAACATGGGGGAATAATAGATTTGGACCAACATTCTAATAAGCTCAATCAATACTTTATTCAGAGAGCAAATGAGAATATGTGATTTCTAGTAACATATAATGCAGAGAATATGTGATTTCTAGTAACATATAATGCAGGGTAAGTTATACTTGTAATATTTTAATGTATGGTTTTTATTCTTTCACGTGAAATTATAACACGATTTCTAACCAAATATTTTTAAAATAATTTAGGCAACACTAGGTATTAATCAGCATTAAGCCAGCAAAACCAACAGGCAGTCACATTTATTATTTAGATCCTTTAAGAAATGGTCATCCAAATGATCGCCCATAATAAAACTAATGTTAAATAGGTAAGGGTAAGCATGTATGTGTACATATTTGTGTTTGTGATTGCATAACTAAAGGTAATCAACTTATATTTATTTGTCTTGTTAGCACTTTGGCTACCTATTGAGCTTCAGCCTCTTTATCCTATTCTAGATCTGAAACCTGTCAATAGCTATTCTTGGAAGAAAATTACGGAAATTATTAGAATTTACTCAAATTTTATTATTGTACAATTCTTATTCACAAACTGAAAAAAACCTTATAATGAAATTCATGAAGAATGTAATTACCTAAGTAAGTCTTTCAAGTTACAATTCATATTGCTTTTTACATTAAATTGAGTAGTAGTGGTTTAATTTTTTGTGATTTTAATTTGGTATGTTAATCACTTTATGTGTGTAGTATAATGAAGGTGAATAGGCCGAGAACTTGACTGAAAATCAAGTTCAAAAAATAATTGAAGAATCGTGTGAACATTTGATAAGACAAATTACAATTTGATGTTTGAGTTATATAATTTTGTTGATTAGCTACTACTTTGTTAATTTGATACTGGAATCACACATATGTCATTGGGGTTTATTTTTCATTTTTGTTGTACATAAAGTAGCTAAAAATTAATCTTTTGTTTTTTTTTTTAAAAAAAGCAGGGTGTAGCACTCCTTCAATGGGGCACCATAGGATGTTTGTGATAGACCTCCTGTGGCACTAGGTCAATGGAGCTCCACATGAGGCCAAGGACCTCTTGGGCACTCAGTCCACTGAGCCCCACATGAGCCATTTTCTATAATAGTGTTGAGTGCTACTAAAAATTAAAATTATTTCAGGTGCTAGATACCTCTTAACTCCATAAAAATCAATGAGACAAATATAAATAAAAATATAATAGCACTTAAACGTTATAAATTTAGAATGCCACTTGTAACGTTTAAATAAGCTAATTGTTTTTAAAATTATCAAAAGATAATTGATTTTGTAATTTAATTTTAAAGTTATAGAATGATGGTAATTAATTTCATAAGCAACCAATCGTATTTCTAAAGAATAAATTCATAATTTTTCAAATAAATAGATATTCCTACTAAATTTTCTTCTTTGTTTTTTTACTTTCGCAAGGTATCCCTCAGCCTGGTAGGCCAAGGACTAATCCTCCACTCATTGTGGGTTTTACTATGGGAAGGACAGCTGGCCAGGAGATTTCACGCTGCTCCATACCTAAGGTTAGGAATCGAACCCCTGACCAAGGTTAAAGATGAAAGAGCCCCTACCGCTCTACCACACGCCCTTGGTTACTAAATTTTCTTCTTATACATCCAAATCAAAGTAATGTCATCACCCCTTGTAACGCTCCTCATACAACGCACGGGAGATAGAGCTTGATATTATAAAATGTATCTAGCACTCACTATCTTTAATTTTTCTAGTGTGCGTATTTAGTATTCCAAATTGTTTTTTTCAACTTTCAATACATAAATTATTTTTATTCTTAATAGAGAATCAAGTATCATAAAAAAATTTTGTACGGCTTTATAGTAAATTTGTTTTCCTGACAGCACCTACATATTAATTTGGGATGCTTAATCCTTTTGGAAAAATACTATAGGGTGTATTATAATTTTATGTTTGCTTATATTTTCAGCTTAACAACATTTCCAAACTTGACTCAATCATCTTCAATGATCTTTTTTTTAATATTTCATTTCTTAATTCGTTTATATTTTCTGTTAATAAAATTTCCTAACTTGACCCAATCTTCATTAATGAGATTTTTTTTATATTTTTTAATTTTTTATAAGTTATTTACAAACAATTTCCTAAAACCTATCAACATAAATGACATATAACTTTTTTGTATTTTTTATATTTTTATTTATTTGCTTGTCCACAATGACTCCACACTAAGTTTCTTAATCTGTATAATTAATCAACATCAAAATGAGAAGAGTTATTTTGAAATTTGTTACCATTTATTACAAACGTTAATTGCTAGACAACCACCATTAATGGTTATCATTTTTCAAATTACCATCCAGTTGTCAACAATGTCATTTGCTTATTAATTTATATGTGCAAGGATCAAGGATGATTTTTCCTTTTTTAATTTCTTATTATTTTTGAGTTGGGCCTGGGGACATATTAAAGTGTTCGAGGAGGGGAACTGGAGTGGCAAACATAATTCTAAATTCTCAATGACAAAGCATCACTGTATAAGGGTTTTGTATTGCAGAAAACAACACTCTATTTATTTAATGTTTGGTTAATTTGTCTCTCTCAACAAAGTATTTTTATGCACACAACTTCAATTCAAATCCAAAAATTATGTCTAAGGGATCGGGTCATCTACCAATCATGTCAAGTTCTTTTTTTTTTTAATTTTAGTTTTTCATTTTCTAATTATAATATACTATGTCCAGTATTTTTACGAGTCACTCTAAAACATTTTCGTTAAAAGAGACTTAAATATTATTAATTTTTATAAAATTTAGAAATACTTTCAATTTAACAATTATTTTAAAAAAA
Source organism: Acacia concinna (assembly GCA_037177275.1). NCBI lineage: Eukaryota > Viridiplantae > Streptophyta > Magnoliopsida > Fabales > Fabaceae > Acacia > Acacia concinna. Next base: position 6,252 of record JBAGKO010167516.1, on the reverse strand, counting down.
ATTATTCGTTGGTTCTAAGAAAAATAAGTAAAGAGGGGTCTCAAAGTTTTATGTTTATTTGTAAAATTTATATTTTTATCATTGCCAACTTTAAAAAATAATTAGTTTATACCATCGCTATAACTCCTATTTTTATTATAAGGTTATACATTCTATTTTTTGGTTTTTCCTTTACATTTTTCCATCCCTTGCCGTAATTATGATTTATGATTCTTTATTTAAGGTTATACATACTATTTTTTATTTTTATTGCCTATCTTTGAAATTGGAATCTATGTACAAAAAACACAAAAATCGGAGTCTATGTGTAAAATTATAGAATATTTTTTTCTTGATTATTAAGTTAATAATATCATATTAGTTGCTAAACAAATCCCAACATTAGTTCTTTCAAAATGGATTAGAGATCCATGCCTTCATGATTTTAGGATGGTATAGACATATAGTACATGGGGTGGTCATGGTTACCTTATTGAAAAATTAGATTTACTTCAAGAGAGTGTACATGTATATGAGATAAAATAAAGATTTAAAAATTTTCAATTGACATGTTTTTAAGACTTACAAAATGGCAAGCAGACGCCTAAAGGTGTCGGGCGTGATGCCTTTAGGTGTCTGTTTCTGCATCACAGGCGAGACGCCTATGACATCTATTGGAAACAAACGCCTAAAGGTATTAGGCGTAATGCCTTTAGGTGTCTGTTTTTGCGTCACGGGCGAGACACCTATGACATCTATTTCCATTGGGAGTCGTGGATGCCTATTCTTGTCAAAACATATGCCTAAAGGCGTCTGTTAAATGCCTACACATTAGCGTAGGCTGCTACGCTCTGACAAATGATAGGATGCATTATTTGGCATCCATTTTATGAAACGGAAGCCAAATATGACATTAGGCGTCCGTTTTATGAAAAAACAGACACCATTTTATTATTCTCGCCACTATTTCCCTAATATTCCTTCATCTTCTTAATTATTTTCATCTTATTCCTTCATCTTTTGAACTATTTCCTCCTGAAAGCTGAAATATTTCTCTCTTCTTTCAGCTGAATCATTCGCCACCTCTCTTCTTCTTCTCTTTCTAGATCATTCCTTGCTCGTCTCTCTTCCAGTTTGTGATAGCTTCCTCCTATTTTTCACAGCATCCATCAATTCGTGTAAGCTCCCACACCACCTAACTCTCCTCTTTTAGACACTCAACAACTTTGACACAGGAGTAGAAGATACACCAATTTCTAAAGCACTTGGCTATCAGCAATTCAACAACCAGTATGGGTGACTTTAAATTTTTTTCCTTCTCGTGTTAATTTTACATTGCAGTAGGTGACTTTAAATTTTTTCCCTTATCAAGTGTCAATTTGATATTCCTCCAGTCAACACATGTTAATGCATATGCATTATATTATGTTCAAAATTTTATATTATCCGCCTCTGTTTGAATTTTTATGGCTCTGTTCGTTAGGAAAGTGGTTAGGAGGGTTCTGAAATTTACAAATTGAAATATAAATAATATTTTTTGAGCTTAATTATGGATTATTGATGATAAGAAAATTAATTACCGTATGAGGAAGTAATTTATTTGGTTGAAATAGTTGCTTGTACTAAATTTTAAGTTAATAGATTATAGGTATTAATTTTTGTATTGATAAAATTCTTAGATTCATGTTTTATTTGGATTTAGTATAATTATTGAATTGTTAAGATTTTGGGATTTATTATTTTAAGGGAAAATGCTGCTGAAATTTTTTAAAATATGTAAAAGGTAATATATTTGTTGATTGAAATTATATGTTGTACTTAGGATACTTATTCTAAATCTGAGTGATGAAGGTTGTTTTAAATTTAAGTGTTGTTGGAAATGACCTAGGTGATATTAAAATGAACCATAGTTGGATGAACGCGTTGAGAACTAGTGAAGAATATAAGAATGGGGTCAAAGAGTTTATTGAATTTGTTAAAAAAAATGCGGCTAGCAAAAATGGGATGTATTTTTGTCCTTGTGTGAAGTGTTTAAATGAGTTGTTGGAAGATTGATGATATAAGGGATCACCTACTTTGTGACGGAATAAATCTTCGTTACAGAAGGTAGATATGGCATGGTGAGGAAGTATATGCTTCTGTGTTCCAAAAGAAAGAAGTTGTGTTTGGTGTGGATAAGGATATAATGGAGAAAATGATCCACGAGTGGCACACATGAAGGCAAAAATAAAGAGTGGACATACTAGAGGTTTTAAACCTAGTACTGCAAATATTATGTTATATTGTATATGTATAATATCATCCAGAGTGGACATACTAGAGATTTTGAACAAATAATCACTTCTTCATTCACAAATGTTAATATTTTTGTTGTAATTAAATTGTTTGTTATTTCATTCTCTTTATTCATTTATAGTACTTTATTTTCTAATTTACAGATTTTTGACAATGAGGACGTCTACACAGATGAAGACCTTAATTTTATCCCAAACTTTTCAGCAGGAAATCTTCTCCAATATATATATGATTAGTTCTGTTTGTAAAATCCCAAAAAATTTTAAGCTCAGATAAGATATTTTGGGGTTGACTGAGGGTTGTACTTTGATATTTTTTGAGGCTTAGATGAGGTATTTGAGATGGACAGAGAACCTTAGTTTTTAGAGGAGAGAGAGATCTCCTGACTTCTGAAGTGAGATCCAGGGAAGGACCTACGTGCAAACAGTAAAAATTTAGCCAAGTTAGAAGCTGAATTTTTGATAGGTCCGAGAGGCCCGAAAATTTTCATAAAATCCCAGAAATTATTTTAGAGCATCTAGAATAGTATGGGATAATCAGAATGAGTTTTAGAGGCTAAATAAATTTTTGGTGATTTTATGAATATTTTATTAACTTTGCTCAGACTGGGTTTTTTTTACCATAAACTAATTATATCATATATTTAGAGGACTCGTTGTTCTGGATTGGGGTTGGGGAAAAATAGTATAATATTTTAGAGGAATTATAAGATTTATTGGGGGTCAAGAAGAAGTCCAGAGGATTATTAAAAATTGTTGAAGTTGGTTTATCGCCGGTATAAGAACTTCTGATCTTGAAAGAAAAATTAACTTTAGAAGTTTCAAATGTCAAAAAATTTTGAAATTTTTGTGGTAGCCTCCTGGGCTATTTGGAGATTTGTGGATGAAATTTGGGAATTTTTCTAATGAGAATTGAATTTTCTGAAATTTTCAGATTAATTAAAGCAATACAAAAAACATTGTCGCAGGATACTGGACTGGGTGGGACCCCCAGACCAGTTGCACCATGTGCCAACTTTGGCTTAAAGAATAGGCCAAGGAAATCTCAAGAAGAAGGTGGAAGAGACATGTGGCATGGTGTGAAAGGGGAAGTTGAAATTGTTGACTTTTTAATCTTTTCCCACAATTCTCTCCATATCCCAATTTCCCTCTATAAATAAGAGAGCCCTCCCCATCCATTTTGCATGAAATTTGGAGCCCTCGAGGAAGATCTAGCCACCTGGAAACTTGATCATCCTTCATGTTCTTTTATTTCATAACAGTCGCTTTATATATGCCTTTTATTCATTTTAACTAGTTTTTTTTTCAATTTACATTGCCCTCGACAATTACAAAACATGGACTACAGATATTATGTTATACTGTATATGTATAATATCATCCAGAGTGGACATACTAGAGGTTTTGAATAAGTAATCGCTTCTTCATTCACAAATGGTAATATTTTTGGTGTAATTAAATTGTTTGTTATTTCATTCTTTTTATGCATTTATAGTACTTTATTTTCTAATTTACAGATTTTGACAATGAGGACGTCTACACAGATGAAGACCTTAACTTTATCTGGAACTTTTTAGCAGGAAATCTTCTCCAATATATAGATGATTAGTTCTGTTTGTAAAATTTCAAAAATTTTTAAGCTCATATATGGTATTTTGGGGTTGACTGAGGGTCGTACCCTAATATTTTTTAGGCCTAGATGAGGTATTTGGGATGAACAGAGAGCCTTAGTTTTTAGAGGAGAGAGAGATCTCCTAAATTTTGAAGTGAGATCCAAGGAAGGACCTATGTGCAAACAGTAAAAATTTAGTAAAGTTAGAAGCTGAATTTTTTATAGGTCTGAGAGGCTTGAAAATTTTCATAAAATCCCAAAAATTGTTTTAGAGCATCTAGAATAGTATAGGACAATCAAAATGATTTTTAGAGGCCATATGAAGTTTTGGTGATTTTATGAATATTTTATTAATTTTGGCCAAACTGGGTTTTTTGCCATAAACTAATTATATAAGATATTTAGAGGCCTCGTTGTTCTGGACTAGGGTTGGAGAAAAATAGTATAATATTTTAGAGGAATTATAAGATTTATTGGGGGTTAGGAAGAAGTCAAGAGGAATTATTAAAAATTGTTGAAGTTGGTTTATTGCCGGTATAAGTAATTTCTGATCTTGAAAGAAAAATTAATTTTGGAAGTTCCAAATGTCAAAAAATTCTGAAATTTTTGTAGTAGCCTCCTCAGCTATTTGGAGACTTGTGGATAAAATTTGGGAATTTTTTGGATGAGAACTGAATTTTCTGAAATTTCCAGATTAATTAAGGCAGTACAAGAAAAATTGTTGCAGGATACTGGACTGGGTGGGACCCCCAGACCAGCTGCACCATGTGCCAACTTTGGCTTAAAGAATAGGCCAAGTAAATCTCAAGAAGAAGGTGGAAGGGACATGTGGCATGATGTGAAAGGGGGAGTTGAAATTGTTGACTTTTTAATCTTTTCCCGAAATTTTGGAGCCCTTGGGGAAGCTCTAGCCACCTGAAAACTCGACCCTCCTTCACAAAATTTAGAGGCGAATCAAACTACACCGATTGATCCTTTTATTGAGTTATCTTTTGGCCTATATCCTCCTTCAATTTCCTCCTCTTCTCTATGGTTTTAGATGCATTTCCAAGGGGGAAATGCTATCCATGGGTTTTGGCTAGCACAAAAGAGGAAGGAATTAATGTTATTTGATGTTCTAAAGGATTGGAAAAGGCTAGAAATTGGTGTGTGAGCTTGATTTGGGCTGAGTTCTTACTCTGTACATGATGTGAGAGTTTCGGCCAAGCCTCCTAGGGTAGGGTATGGTTTGATTTTCATTGGTTTTGATAGTTCCAATGTGTTTAAGACATTGCTTTACTTAGCAAAAGTTTGAAAGAACACGTATGGAACACCGAACTGATGAAATCACCAAGAACCCCGTAATAGGGGTAGTGTTTGGCCAAGAGAGGTTTGAGGGGGAGGAGTTTGATTTTGATAAATTGAATGGCGTAAATGGATTTAGAGGCAAAATCTGTGGAGGATTGGTCTTTGAAACAGGTTAAAGGACAAGTGTAGTCCAAACACTATGTGTAAGGGAAAGGGTCTTCGGGTTAGTAATAGTAGCATACATTGATGCCTTGACATTGTGTTATGTTTAGGCACATCAGAGGAGTCCTCTGGTATCTCCAGAAGCGGAAGGAAGCACTTGCATTATCCAAAAGTAACGGGTAGCTAGAACTTCTAACATTAACTTATAATTGCTTTGCTTGTCTGCTTTATGCTGTGGCTTGTTTTACTGTGTTGTGGTTAAGCAAGCATGTATGAGAGGCATGAGATGTATGACTCCCTATTTAAATGCCTTAGCTATGTGATAGATGTAGATTCATGTGTGTCACACCTTATGTATAGACCATCTTTAGGTCACTTAATGTTCATTAGAGTTACACTAATATGCGGATAACGTAGAAACTAAAAATTTTGTTTCCGATGATACTATTCTTTTCCAAATATAATTATGGTCATACGTTGGTAATTTGCAACTAAACATAGAAATATTGGGATAATGTTTTCCAAGTTCTACTAAAAAGTCCTTTAAGGGTTTTTCAAGGAAAATAGTTCCATACTTCTATCACTTTTGGTAAAACAATTTCTTCCTGTTTTATTCTTAACTTTACAACTTCAAGTACGAAAACCCAAATTCATACATATTACCTATCAGAATAAAATGTAACTAATTGTACGGTCTAATATCATGCCAAACACATAATACAATTAAATCATCAAATCATAATTCATTATTATTACAAATTATCAAATTCCACGGCTTACATATAGTAAGCAACTTGGTCTTCAACCTTGGACGTCTTTTCCATTCCGCCTTGAAGATTCTGACCCTAGTTCATGGTTATTATTGGGGGGTGAGATTCTTGTGAATCCCAATAGCAAGTTAACACAATACTATTATCA
>JBAGKO010167491.1:0-19002 GCA_037177275.1 Acacia concinna | reverse complement strand
CATTTGAGTTATTAATTGAGTTTTCATTATTAATTTAATTGTCAATTGGGTTTATTCTCTTGATTGTTTAATTGAGTTGGATAATTGTTTAGTTGTTTAATTAGACAATTGTGAACATAAATTCTGAAATTAATTTGAAAATATGATTGGTTCTAATAGGTTTGATTAACTTGCTTTTAGTCTGTTATGAGTTCTCTAATAGATTAATTGTTGGAACTTGAGGGTTTCCCATGTTTCAATTAGGTAATTAAAATCTGTTAAATCCAACCATTTTAAATCTCCCTTTGATCTGATTAATTAATTAATTTAGGCGAAGAAAGTTAACTCCATGTGAATCCTATGTTGTTTCCTTTACCATAACTGAATCAAATCTCATTTTAATTAGTGTTTTTTTATTTTATATTTTCATTTACGCTTTTCATAAAAATACCAAAAATCCCCCAAAAATTGCATTATCATTCTCATATAGATTTTATAACATTGCATATTTTATTTAATTAGTTTAGTTGCATTTAGATAATTTAGGTCCATTAATTTGCATCTTTTCTCATCTAAACTCAATTCTAAAGAAACCCACATATTGCTCCTTGGGAGAATGACCTAGGTTGACCCTAAACTACATAATTATTTAGGACCTAGTTAATTGACTGCTTTAGCGACGAAGGCAGGGACCACATCAATTTTGGCGCCGTTGCCGGGGAGCAACGGTTAAACTTTAGATTTGGGTTTTTAGGTGATTTTTTTTTAGGTAGTTGTTTAGTGCATGACCCGATCCTCTTCTGAAAAATTAATTGAATTTGATCCTGAAATTGAGAAGACATTTCACCAAAGAAGAAGAACTAAATCTAGATCTTGCGCCACTATAAATCCCATTGCTGATTATCTTGATTCTAAGGCCAAGATGGATGGTCATGAAAATGTTGTTAATCCTAATGAAATTGTTGTTAATCCTAATGATAATGTTGTTGATCCTGCTAGGACCATTAAGGAATTAGTTTCCCCTGATTTGCATTTTCAAAATTGGTGTATAAACTATCCTGATATTAATACTGATTTTGAGTTGAAATCTGGATTGATACACTTACTCCCAAAATTTAATGGCCTTTCAGGTGAAGATGCATACAATCACTTGAAGATGTTTCACTTGGTTTGCACTGCTATGAAACCTGTTAGTGTGACTGAAGATCAAATCAAGATGCGCGCCTTCCCATTCTCTTTAGAAGGATCTGCTAAACATTGGATGCTTCGGTTACCTCCTGGATTTATTACTTCATGGGACCAATTAAAAAAGTTATTTTTGGAGAAGTACTTCTCAGCTTCTCGCACTTCTTCTATTAGGAAGGACATATGTGGATGTCGACAAATGATTGGAGAATCTTTATATGAATATTTGGAACATTTTAAAACATTGTGTTCTAGCTGTCTACACCATCAGATTCCAGATACATTACTGATCCAGTACTTTCATGAAGGTCCCTTACCTCTAGAGAGAGACTTATTAGATTTTGCTGCTGGCAGTGCTATCTTCATTTAACTGTTGATGCTGCTTAGGAATTAATTGAAAAGAAGGTAGAGAATAGCCAACAATTTGGTTCTAAACAATAAGGTAGAGTTAATGAAGTAGGAATGCTTTCTTCTAATTCTAAATCTTGCTTAGGAAAAAAAAATCGATAGGCTAGCATCTGCTATGGAGATGATGGCTAGATCTCACATGCAACATTCTTCCAAAGTGGTTAATCCTATGGGGCCCTCAACTTCTTTTACTTAGCAGCATAACTCTTTTGCTCTGATAGGTCCACTATGTTCTATTTGCTCTCTAGCCACTCATACTACTGGCACTTGCCCCTACCTAAATGAAGGCACTGAGTCTTGCAATGCAATTTTTCCTTCCAAGCCTACAACTCAAGGTGGCCTAAGGTATGATCCCTACTACAATACATATAATCCTGGTTGGCGTGACCATCCAAATCTTCGATATGGGAATGGTCAGCCTCAACATGCACAATTCAATCAAGGTGCCAATTCTAGTGGCAAGATATATCAACAAGTTCAACAACCAATGCTAGTCCTCGATGAGAATTCGAAGTTAGAAAGAAAAATAGATTCTATGATGAAAATCCTAATGGACAAGTTTGACCAAAAAGAGAAGGAACAACAATAAAAGGAATTACAATATAGACAAGAGATTCAAACTCTTTAAACTCATATTAGGCAATTGTCTAATCACTCAATAATGTACAGATTCAAGGTTCAGGAAAGCTTCCATCTTAAGTGGTAACCAATCCAAACATTGGAACTTAGTAGAATCGTAATTTTGGTGGAGTTAATTCTATATCACTTCGACGTGGAAAGATAATCCCTTTCTGCAGATCCTGTTCCCACCAATACTTCAACAGATCAGGAAATTGTTATTGATAATTATCCTTTTATTCCCACATCACAAGATCAATCCACTTTATCAAAAACACAAGTGGCACATCACAAGATCAATCCACACCTATATTTGGAATCCATATTGCATTGTCACATTACACTCTGAATTGAATCACATTACTCATTTGCTTACTCCTTATCTCTGAATTTGCAATCCTACTTGTTCATTGTTTGCATCTTACTGCTTAATGCTAATTTTTGTGAAAATGTGATGTCATGAGACATTATGTTAAATTGCCTTGATTAAGCTAGATTGTGTACTCACTGCTTTGATCTACCCTGTTGCATATTAGTTACTTTGCGAATTACTCCATTTTGATCCAAATATTCAACTTAAACTCAAATTTGTAAAAAAGTTCCAAACTTGCCCTTGCATACTTTGATAATTCCCTAAAAATTGGATTTTCGCAATTTTTGGCTGGTTCTTTCTACATTTGGAAGCTAACATCTTGGACTATTATAAAGGGCTTGGGTTGTAGGTTTTGCATTGATTGCTAGCCCTAGCGAACATTTCTTTGCCACTAGCTGTGTGGCTTAGTTTTTTTTTAAAAAAAATTGAACGTGCTTCCTTTGCCTTGCTCTATCTCTTGTGTGTTATTGCCTTCTCACACTTGAGCACCCACGTGACTCACCTTGCATGTTGTCATGGACACAAATACACACAATTGGAGCACATGCTTGTGACAGTTTTCCTTGTTTGATTTCTTTTGACTTTACATGATGAATACACTCTTTCTCTGATTAATTAAGTGTCTTATATTGTCATACTTGTTGTCAGTTGTTGATATATCTGTTTCATGGCTTAGAATAATCCCTATTCTGATTTTTCCCATGGTTTTCATCTGAATCCATCCATACCCCATTATCCTTATGCTGAGCCTTTCTCACCACCTATCCCTCCTCCTAGATTGTCATATTGGATACCTAGCCCTCCTAGGGATCTCAATTGTGTACTGTTCATCTAGGCGCCATGAAATTCAAAATTGCTATCTTAGAATGGACCATGAGAGGTTAGGTTTATTTAGGCCATACCAAGAGACTTGTCCATATGCTAGTGAGCCTTCTTTTCAACCATGTATACCTAGTGTAGAGACTTCCACTAGTGATGAGATGGGGGAATTCTTCCAAGAAGTGCATAAGCTCATAGCATAGTGTAGAGACTTCTTTTCAACCATGTATGCCTCTAGATTCCAATTAATAAATAAATTTGCTTTAACGGTTCACAAGATCACTAGAAAAACATTAAGGTTTTCAGAAGGCATGTACAATAGAATAATACGTACAAGATCAACAGAAATCAGTAGTAAAAACAAGAAATAAAGATAACAACTGCAAGTCCAAAACTTCTAATTTTGGGATGTGAGACAGGCAATGGTCATCATTTCTTCATCAATTGTAGCACACCAACTGAGATGAGCTAAGGCTTAGTGAAGAGATGTGGAAATAGTAATAGAATCTTAGAAGGCTATAAAGGATGGGAAAAAATTGTGTTAGGAGACAAAGGAATCAATAGGGTAGGCATAATGCGCATATCATTGTGGAAGGCAATGGGGATGTTTACCTTTTCTAAGAGTTATAGGCAAGTCTTTAAGAGGAATAGAAGGCTCCAGTTTATCAGGAATTGAGGTAAGGTCGAAAGCAGTGGTAGATGAAAATTAGACTGGATCTGATGATGTAGAAGTTTCAAAAGAGTTTTGAGTGCAAGTGCCTTCATTATTTCCCATCAATTCTGAAAGCTAAACAAGTGCTTGTACTACTATGAGAAGGACAAGATAAAAGAGAATATGATCGAGCTCATGACTAGTGTCATATGGCAAAGAAGAAGCTAAAAAAGGAAAGAACTGAGAGGACTCATGAAAGGTCACATTGGTAGACACAAAATAATATTGAAGGTCAAGAGAATAACAACAATAACCTTTCTAAACTAGAGATTAACCAAGAAAGACGCACTTTAAAGACTTGGGATCAAGTTTTCTAAGACCTGGATGAATATCCCCGAACAAAACATACACAACCAAATATTTTGGGAGCAATAGGAAAAAAATTTTGTTAGGAAACAAAACTATATATGGAGCATCACCACAAAGAACAGAGGATGACATATGATTGACAAGGAAACAAGCAGTAGAGATAGCATCAACCCAAAAAGGTTTAAAAACTTTCATTTGAAATATTAAAGCCCGAGCAACATCTAATAAGTGCTAGATCTTTCTTTCAGTGATACTATTTTGAGCATGTATATCTACACAAGACAACTGATGAATCATGTCATATTGTTGTATGTATGCAGTAAATTGGGCAGAAAATTATTATTTTGTATTATCACTCCTTAAAATTTTGACAAGAATACCAAACTGAGCTTTAATTTCAGCGTAGAAATTGTGAAAGTGAGAAAATAATTCAGAATGATGCTTCATGAAATAAAGCCAAAAGTTTGGGAAAAATAGTCCACAAAGGTAAAAAAACATACTAGAAACAAGTTTGTGACTTAACTAAATATGGACCCCAAACATCAAAATGAACAAACTCAAAAGGAGATGTAGCTCATTTATTGACACAAGGAGGTAAAAAGACACGATGATAGTTAGCAAACTAACAAGAAAACTTACACTCTCAAGTCAACACAAAAGATAATTGAGGATACATCTTCTTTAAAGACAAAAGAGAAACATAACCTAAACGGCTGTGGACTTCAAAATGAGACAAACCACCAACACAAGCAACTGAACACGACACCTGATCATCAAGGGAAGTAATGACCACAAGACTCATATCTTATACCAATAATCTTCTTTGTTGAAAGATCCTTAAATTAAATAATGGTTAGAGAAAAATGTGATAAAACAGTTCAAATTTTGGATAAGTTTACTAGAAAATAAAAGATTGAAAGTGAGATCATGAACATTAAGGATAGATAATAATGAAATGGATGGAGTTAGTGTAACGTTGCTTAATCCAAGAACAAAAGTAGGAGAACCATTGTCTACCAATATCAAGGATGTGTTGGCATATGGTGCATACAAAGAAAATAAACAATGGTTACCTGTCATGTGGTTAGCAGCACCAAAATCAATAATCTACTTTGAGGAAGAAGTAGTAAGACATGTATCTTTGTTATGAGAAACCAAAATAGACTTGGATTCAGCCATAGAGAATAGTGATAAACAAATTACAAGCAAATCACAACCACCAACAACACATGATTATCAAAAAGAAACGTAAAAAGTACAAAATAATGGTAATCCCACCAAACAATAGCAAATAAGGCTTCCAACAACTCATAAATGTAATACTAAAACAAACAAAACTATCAAAATCTGACACAAACTCAAATTCACTAAAGATAGCAAGAACAACAAAAAAAGTCACGAACAACCAAAACCTAAACACTAAAAACAACAAAATTGGGTCACGAAAACACCTGGAATGTGTTGGGGACGAGAAGACGAACACAACACAACAAATGGCATCTAAAATCTCTCCTTAGGATGATGACACACATGGCACATGAGTCTAGGTGGAGATGGATAATTTCCAGAAAGCCTCTCCCTCAATCTCTCTTACTATAAACAAGAAACATACAACACAAATTTTCTTAAAAAGCCCTAGGAACAAAAAGGCTTTGATGTCATGTACGTTAGAAGAAAAGAGAATCTGAATTGTGTGTATTTCATATAAAGGAATCAAGTATTTATACAAGAGGAGAGAGCTATAATCATAATTCCTACACGTTTAGTCATAATGGCTCCTAATTGCTACACATTTTGGGATTCTTATTAATTACCTCGCATATTTTTCTAATATATTTCTAACGCGCATTTTTCTAATTTATTCTTAATAAACACCCCGAAAACATTCAACACATTCAATAATATTCATTAAACTAACATTAACAAAGAATTGTTGGACTGAATCACCATGCCATTGGGAAAAAAATTTAAATCAGGCCACAACATCAACTCTTAAACTTGGATTCATCAGTAAGAATTTTTTTAAAAAAATTTGTGTCATGTCCTCAAGAAATTATTAGAATTCAAAGAAAGATGATGAAGAAGAGAATAGGAAAAGATGAAGAAAAGATTGTTCACTAGGTCATAGCAATCCCAAAATCAAATCTTCAATTTTACTAGAAGAAGTCAACAGACTAATAACATGGAAGAAAGACAGCAAACAGTCCATAGCCTAACCACTAGATTGAAGCCATCATGATCACATACCACCAAATTGAGGCCGCCAAACCCATTGCCACCTCTGGTTTAGTATTCGTCAACCGTTGCAGGTGTGAACAAGCTTACATCGGCACAAGGTGATTGCTACGATCAAGCTCTTCATGGTGCAATTGAAGGAGAGGGCGATTGAAGGAGAGAGGAGCAGGTTATGGTAAGCTAGTAATAAGCTGGAATATTATGTGCCAAATCGTTTGAAAACCTTACATTAGAGAGTCAATATTTCTCATTTGATGGTCAATCTTAGAGTTCTTCCACTCGTATAGGTTAAAATTGCTCCATTTTTAAAATTTTTAGAGTAAAAGTGTCCTTTAAAATGTTCTAAATGCCCAATGCTTATATGCGAAAACTTTAAAAACATTTAGGGCCTTTAACCCTATTTTGCACATAGTTGAAGTTAAATTGCACAAACCTAAAGAAGAGTTTGCACCACTAAAAATATTTGGTTAATAAATTTTACACTGGGGAATTTTTCAGCAATTTTCCTTTTAAGAAATGTGAATGAAGAAAGATTCAAAAACTAACAAAATTATCCCACCGAATCCGAAAGTGCTCATACTACTCATTATTTATAAATAAAATTTAGTATTTTATGTTGCTTTGATTTGGTAATGCTCTTATTTTAATTAATTAATTATTTTTTAAATGTTTAAAAGTGAATAAATACCTATTCCCTATGGGATTAAGGAAATGATTTTTTTTTTTTTGTGCTAAGTACTGTTAGACACTAAATATGGGCATTTCTCTCAACGAAATATGAGTTTGGGCTCAATTTAAACCTTTGTTTTTTGGTTTTCATATAGTTAAGGTATTAAGTGAAAGTGATAAGGAGTACAGTAGCACCGTAAAGGATGAAAGGCCCATAAGTGAACTATTGGAGCTATTTGACAAAGCCCATAAGCTTATGTTGAGCCCAAGCTCATATAAGCTAATTATCAAACAATGTTGGGTTTTAGATATAAGGCTCAAGTATCTACCTACCTACTAATAATAAGCAAACAAAGGTTAATCTAGCTTATAAAGAGTTGGTTTAAAACCTACAATATAATGTCATGAGCTTAAATCTCGTTGTTGATGTGAAGGCACACTCTTTGAATCCAAAAGCATGCCTTGACCCTGGTATGCCTTTGACAACCAACTCACCTAAACTCTTGTCTTAGCAAAAGAAATAATGATGATGATAATAAGATTAAGGGACTTTTTGGAAGTTAACTATGAAGGAAAAATACCAAAGGCCTTGTAGCTTAGTGGTAATGGTATCTCCCAAGTGGGAGGAAGTCACAGGCTCGATCCCGTCGTTGTAACTTCAGGCCGTTAGTGCCTGCCCGAGCCTATAAGCTCCATTGGGAAAAAAAAAACTATGAAGGAAAAATTGCACTTGAAAATATACTTTAAAGGTATAATTGCAATTTCAAAAAGGTTTCTAAAGTGCTACACAAATAAGAACAGGGTGTTGGATGCTACATTAATTTTGGCAATTTAAAGGATGCATTGTTATTTAATAATTTTATAAGAATCTAAAGACGCACTCAACGATTGAAAATAATTAAAGGGCTCGCTAACAATATTCAAATGAAAAGAAAATCAAAATAAATAAGGAGTGGTTTGAGGAATATAAATGGAATGTCAATATGGTATAGCCCCTACAAATGGCGAAGCAAAATGCAGCTGCCTAGTGTACACATATTTATATATAATATGAATCTTGGTGGAGAATATATTCCTTTTTTTAAAAAAAAAATTTGTAGGACTGTGTGTGACTGTTTGAGGTGAAAAAGCACAGAATTGGGATTCTAATATTTTGGCCTCTCATTATCATACTCTAGCCTCGTTAAAAAAAATATGAATTATAGTTAAATATAGTTTCAAAAAATTTTCAATAATTATGGCAGATCATAGATATGCGCGCGCATCAAATATTAACGTCTAAATAAATTGAGTTATGCCTTTATAGTACTCTGATAATAAATAATAATTGAAGACGAGGTTGATCTACTAAAGTCTGGATTCCCAATCACATTGGAAATTTCCCCTCAAGCTTCACATGGCTAGTCCTAGATTCATATTAATTCTCTATAATTAATTGCCTATATGTATATATTGTTGGCGATAGCCTCTTCACCGTACAAATTATTGAAAGCAACACCTGTAAAAATACAATCAATAAACAGTTCGAGTCGCACCTAAAGGCACTGTCATTAAGAAATATTCCGCAACTCCCCTAATGAGTTAGGAAACGACACTCTTCAAGATAAAACGAACTCTTCCTACATAAAGTAGGGTGTCAGAACTATAGGAAGATAACTATGGAACTCAAAAGAAAAGGAGAGGAGAGGAGCTCGGGGTAGAGCTTAGGGTAGAGCTAACCTCAGAGCTCTTACACCTTCTTCCTCACATTGCCTTTTATAGGCAGAAATCTATATAGCCGTTAAGTAATAATAATAACTATTAATGATAGTTTGATGACAATTAAAATAACAATTACAAAATTCAAATTAATTATAATTAAATGTAATAAACCCTTTTAATTGTCATTAAAAGTGTTAATTAAAATTCCAACGGTCAGTTCAAGGACTCTTCTCACCAGCCTTTTATTAACTCAAACTCATATCTAATGGTATACTAGGGTATTCTCAGTCTTGAGTTATATGAGACTTCTTCATTTAACACACATACTCCCAATATTTCCAACAATCCCCCACATGTGTTAAAGGAAGCTCCTAGCCTCATTAGCTGAGTTACACACATGGGCATAACCATTGTATCTGGTGATCCTTTGGACTATGAACCACACCTAGACTAATAACACTTAGTATACAGAGATGCCAGTGGTTCTATGGACTATGAACCAACAACTCTTAGTTGTATATTAGAGGCATTAAGAGTTAGAAACATTTTTGCAACTTTAAGAGAGGCATATTTTACAAGGTACCTCCACATGTTTAGCACCCCCACACTTTCAAATATCTCAATTATATATGAAAATATTCTCATATCTCATTAATAATAATTTTAATCCATGAATTAAAATTAGAATCTCACCATAACCCCCTTCCATTCTAATTAAATGAGCCTTAGCTTCCCATGCATTGCACTGAGAGTTTTTGCCAATGCAAATTATATTTTCTCTATTAACTTCCAACTTGCACATATGTTAAAGTCCTCAACTTTGTTACCATTGCCCCCTAATTTCATAGTGACTATAGAAAAAACACAGAATCACAAAAAAAAAATTGAATTCACTTGTGGTAAACTTATTAATATAATAGTATGTGATCTACCAAAGTGGAAAAATAGTTCTCATGCTGAAGCATATATCATTTGTGCTATTATCTCCACCAATTCAATACCCATCAACCCCAATAAAAGTAATATTTTCAGCTTCAACAGTTATAAAATTAAATACGCTTAATACCACCTCCTCCAAAATAATATTCACTTAAAACATAAATAAAAACCCAAAAATCCACCGACATTGTATACTGATTTTATAGAAAATTGCAACCTTTTCACATTAACAGCTTATCGATACTAGCATGAATATCCCCCTTGGATGATAGAAAACTTGTTAAAATTGTAAGCATGGCACTTGTCATAAACCATATCCAACAAGGGAATGTTCACCACGATTTGTAATTAGCATATAGAAGTCATTAAATTTCAAAAAGTTGTGGGCACCATTCAAAATTGCAGCACTACAATAACGTATGGAAATTAACCAAATGCAATAAAACCTTCAAAAAAATAATGGCAATGATTAAATTCACGAATAGAAATCTCATTCAACTTTCACGGCAAATGAAAAATCCCCTCATGTAATCATGCCAATGTGCCATGAACCCAACGGCTCTTTAAAGGAAAATGGAACATGACTGTGCTTCTTAAAGCCAATCAGCAAGCTTTTATTTCATATCAACTTTGAATGCTTAACCCAAAGATAGAGAAGCATGCACAATTAGGAAAGATTAGTTTTCACACAGACATTTATTTGTCTTTAACCTTTAAATCAAATCACATAAAATGAAAATATGACTAGAGATGTTTACCTTATGTGATCTTCGTTTTGGTTACATTTGTATAGTATAAGACCAGGCCTATAAATACAACATCAATCTCTAGGAAACACATTCAGCCATAACGCATCCATTACAGAGTCACAAAAATATCCTTCTTTCTCTTCAGTTCCTCAAAATATCTTATATATAAAATATACTGTTATTCTAAGATATATATGTTAGGGATGCCTAGCCCACCATAAAAAATTCCTATCCAAATCATGAATTAAATTATAATGCAATCTGCCAAAATCAAATAAGGTGAAACATAAATAAAAACTTATCTAATTTCCTTAATGATAAACCAAATAGATTTGAGAACACCTTATCACAAAATGCCCTCACAAGCTCAGTAGGAAATATCTCCTAAGATTGTTGGTGTCAGCCTTTTTACCATACAATTTTTTGGCACCAACACCTGTAAAAATACAATCAATAAACAGTTTGAGTCGTGCCTAAAGGCACTATTTTTAGGAGATATTCTGCAATCCCCCTAGTAAGATAGGAAGCAGCACTTCCTAGGATAAAACAAACTCTTCTTACATAAAGTAGGGTAGCAGAACTGCAAGAAGATGACCGTATAACTCAGAAGAAAGGAGAGGAGAGGAGCTTGTGTCACCAAACTTGGTGCTCTGATCACACTCTATATTTGACCTTAGGCAATGTGTTGCCTTTTATAGTAGAAAACATGTGACTGTTGCAAACATAATGATGGCTTAATGACAATTAAAATGACAATTATAAAACATGAATTACTAAATGTAATAAAACCTTTTAATTGTTATTAAAACTGTTAATTAAAATTCCAACAGTCATTTCCAACGGTCAGTTCAAGGACTCCTCTCATCAGCCTTTTACTAACTCAAGCTCATATCCAATGGTGGACTAGGGTATTCCCAGTCTTGAGTTATATGAGACTTCTTCCTTTGACACACTTTCACACAATAACTACAACAAATACAATACCATATTCCAACAAGAGCTAGAAACCACAAAGGAAAGAAATCACACTACTACAAAATGTACATTTCGCGTCCCTATACAACGTCTGTTTTTTAAATTAGGGACATTGACAAGTGAGGCGGTGTCATTTTCATAATTATGGACTCAAAATAATTAGGCGGGAAGACTTTTCACGTCCCAAATTATAATTGCGGACGTAGAAAGTGGAAATCTACATCCCGAATTATAATAGGGGACATGAATTTCCTTTCCACAAAAGGGGAATTATGTCCCCAAATACATATTGGGGATGTAAATAATTTATCCGCGTCCCCAATATGTAATTGGGGATGTGAATTCCCCATCCATAATTCCCCATCCCATGGATGGGGAATTCACGTCCCCAATTACATATTGGGGACTTGAATTTTTACTTTCCACGTCCTCAAATAAAATTTGGGACGTGGAAAGGTTCTGAATAATTTTTTTCAAAAACCTTCTTGTACTCGTATTGATCCCTCTTTTTATTATAAAAGCCTTATTTCTCTGTTCTTTATCAAACCCATCTGACCCCATTCTCTCTTCTCTCTTCCCATTCTCCTTCATGGTTGTTGCTCGTTTTTGCTTATCGTCTTCGATCCTTCAATGCCATAGCTCGTTCATTTCGGCGTGAGTCCTTCACACGTGCTGCCATGGGTCCTTCTTGTTTGTTGTGGCTGAATCGCCCTCTCCCTCCCATCACTACATGCCGTCATTGCTTGGTGCTTCGACCTCCTCAATCTTGTCCGTGGTTCTTCCATAGTCGATCTCTATGCCATTAAGTTCTTCAACCATTGCTCAGCTCTCCACGTGACTAACTCACTGAGTTGAAGGTTCCACGCTCCATCCTGTCACTCTGTTAAAAGCCACCCTCATCTAGGTGCTTGTTTGTCTCTATTTTAGAAGTTTTGGATGGATGGATGATGAATAAAGTCCATTTTGACATTTTGAGTATATGTAGTATATATAGTAACATTTTGATTAGTTAGTATGTATGGTTATGTAGTAATTAGATAGATAATTGTTGATGTAGTACTGCATGATATTCATGTACATATTCAATAAATGGGCAATGTAAAAAATATGTGCAGATTGTTTTGAAAAAATTAATTTTCGCGCGCGCTCACATTTCAAATTTTTTTGAATTTCAAAAAGTTCTAGAGCTTTCTGCGTCCCCAAAACCATTTGGGGACGTAGGTCACCTATTGCGTCCCCAAAATGGTTTTTGGGGACACAGAAAGCCCCCAAATACTTTCTGCTTCCCCAAATGTATATTTGGGGACGCAGAAAGCCTCCTTTCTGTGTCCAAAAATTTTCCCCACCCTACGTCCGTGTTTTTGGGGACGCCGTCCTGTTTTTTGCGTCCCCCAGATATACATCCCCTAACGTTAAAAGGCCTAAAAAAGGGACATTAAAAGGTCCATTTGTAGTAGTGTAAGAAGCTAGGGACATCAACGAATCTCAGAATCAGCTATAGCTAAGCCTCGTCTGAAACATAGTTATTTCAGCGAGCTTTAGAAGAGATTCCCAGTCACCACACACTTCGGCTCCTCAATCTTTCTCCCCCTCGTGCTTCCTTGTTCAGAGACGAAGAATATGAACCCAGAATGAGCCCCTTTGGTGGTGTATTGGCCAAGATGCAGCTCTCCCAAAATCCTCCGTTATTTCCGCGATGCGATGCTCCATCATAACGGTCTTCTTTAGTTCGAGGGGAAATTTGTGCTAAGTGACCAAGAATTCTTCAGCGAGCTTCATTCTGGCCCAGGCATGTATCTGTGTTTGTGCTTTAGTCCCTTTTTTCCTCTTTTGGCAGCAACTTCTTCTTCTTCTTTTCGGTTTGGTCCTTTTGGCTATTTTTCTCTTATTTTCTCCTCTTCTTTAAAGTCCTGAAATGCCAAAAAACCTCTACTAAAAATCTCATCACAAAAATACATAAAGATGATATTTTTATGACATTTTAACATAAAATGACTAAAATACCCCTAATGCAATTTAATCATAATTAAAGTTCAAAATATCATTTAGTCATGAAAATTGTCTTATAATTAGCCTAAAAATATCAAAATTATTTAAGTAAATTTATGACTTATTAATATCACTAACTATAATTAGGCTTTCTGCTATGTATTACTAGCCATGATGAGTTGTAGTGTTAGCTGATGTATCATTGAATATATAAGCATTTGATTAAAATCATATCAATACAATTTAATTTTCACATTTTCCAAAGTCTTGTTACATGGTATAACGAGTCAAACACCTTTTCTCTCACCCTCTTTCGTTTTCAGCCTTCCCTTCTTTGTTTGCCCTTTAACTTTTCTTCTCTCTTTCCTCTCTTTACTCTTCTTCATTTCACTCTTCCATGGCTTCCTATGTCGTCTCCGATCAATCCAGTCCCTATTATGTTCATCCGAACGAAAATTCTGCCCTCATCTTGGTTACGCCACCTCTTTATGGTTCTAATTACCACTCTTGGGTGCGAGCTATGCGTATGACGCTCCTATTCAAAAACTAGCTGAAATTTGTAGATGGCTCCATTGCTTTGCCGTTGACTTCTGATCCCCTATTTCCAGTGTGGGAATGATGCAATAATCTAGTCCAAGGCTGGCTCACAAAGTCATTGTCTCTAACCATTGCTAAGAGTATACTCTGGTTTGATACTACATATGATATCTAGCTTGATTTACTGTCTCGTTATTCTCAATCGGACATTTTTCATATTGCTAGTCTCCAAGAGGAGATCTGCAGCTTGAAACAAGAAAGTTTATCTGTTAGAACTATTATACTCAACTCAAGATTTCTTTGGGATGCGTTATTCAAAATTCGCCCTTTAAAGGCTTGTGAATGTGGCTTGGTTAGTAGTGCTATGCATCATCTTTACAAAGATCATGTTATTCGCTTCTTGAAAGGTTTAAATGATCAATATGCATCAGTCAAGTTTTAGATAATGCTTCTTGATCCCTTACCTTTCAATTAAGCGTGTTTTCTCACTCGTTTTGCAAGTGTGAGATGCATTCTTCTGAGGCTAAGACCTTATTGGCCAAGACAAATTATTCTACCAAGCTTGCTGGTTCTAAACCATCTAACAATAAGCCCTGTACTTATTGTAATCGGCCTCACCACACTGAAGAAACCTGTTATAGGAAGGATGGCTTCCCGCCTGGATTTAAATTTTGTTCCTCTGGTTCTTATGGTTTGGTTAATCAAGTGAATACTCAATATCTGGTTCATCTCTAGATGCTTCTACCGCATCATCTATCTCTCCTTCTCAACTTTCATCCTCAGTCTCTGTTCTTCCTCAGTTAACATTCTATCAATATCATCGGTTATTGGCTCTTTTAAACACTTCTCAACCAGCTTCAGTTAATCATCTTTCCACTTCTACATCTTTCGCTGCAAGTATATGTCATTTTTCTTCTTCATCCTTGGCTACTTGGATTCTTGATTCAGGCGCTATTGATCATGTTTGTTGCTCTTTATATTCTTTCTCTTTTTATAAATCTATCCCTCCTAACTCAGCTAGACGAACCACTGGATCATATGCTATAGCTTCTTTTTCAAGAACAATACATATTTCTTCTTCCTTAGTCTTAACCAATGTTCTTTACCTTCCTACCTTTTCATTCAACATTTTTTCAGTCTCTCGTTTAACAGTTTCTCTTAATTGTACTTTGATTTTTTCTGCTTCTAGTTGTCAGTTATATTCACTCTAGCCTTTGTTGAGGATTGGTTTAGCGAAAAATTAATTTGCTGATTATAAGGCGTCAATAAGCTTAGTATTCATTGAGTTTTCCATAATTTGAAAATTTGAGTTTTGTCGAACCGAAAGTTAGACAAAGAAAATCTCACTTTCATAGATGATGATGATATGATTGGACTTCGTCAAATTAAAGTGGCTCATATGAATACTACATCAACAAAAAGTGGTTCAACAATATAAGCATTTAATAATATCATTAAAACTGAATATGTTTTCTGATAAACATGAAATTGTGAATTATACAAAATATAGTATACTAAATAATATTGGTTAAATCAATAATAATGGGTGATATAGAAGCTTATGATATTGATATATTTAAGTTTCAGTACATGATATTGACAATATAACTTTTTCTTTTGGATTTTATTCACTCTCCTTTCAAGCGGTAAAATATTAGGAGGTACTCGTTCCGATTTTAAATATAAGATATAATTTATTGGTCTTTTAAGTTTAATCGAAGTCTTCTTTTAGTCCCTTGACTTTAAAAAGTGTGTTTTTAGTCTTTTTAAGTTAACGTCGTTAACTTCACTGACGGAAAATGCTGACTCAACAAAGTTAAAATAATGCTTATATAATTTGTATGAAAGCTTTAATGTTGACATCAACTTGAAGTTTCATTAGAGTTTTAATTATTTTCTTATTTACACATAACTTAAATATAATAATATATTATTATTTTAACTTTACTCAATATTTTTTATCATTGAAGTTAACACCGTTAACTTAAAATGACTAAAAACATACTTTTTAAAGTTAAGGGACTAAAAGTGGATCTCGACTAAACTCAAAGGATTAAAAGCATATTTGAGCTTAGTTTTTTTTTGGAGAGATTAAGGAAGCTAAATAAGTTACTTAATTATATCATATATTTTGTATTATACTATTATTAGATAATATATTAATTTATAAGTTAAGCAAAATGGCTTGGAGGAAAAATGATAAATATAAATAATTTAAAGTAATTTAATTAGCTTTCTTTAATTTTTTTAAAAAATTAACTTTGTTTTATATTTAAGACGAGAGGGAGTATATGATAAAGTATTGCCTTCCTTAGAGTATTAAAATACAATATAATGTAAACACAACTATTAGGAGGACCACATGAACAAAAGCAAAATCTGAAACACATGTTCATGTAAGGCAGACACGTACGGTACCCAAACATGGCATGTAAATTGCAAAAATCTCTCTATGGCGTCAGGCAAGCAAGTAGATAATGGTATGCAAAATTATCATCTGCTTTGTTCTCCTATGGTTACGGCTAGTCTTCTTCTGATTACTCCCTTATTTACAAAGCTATTACCTCTTCTTTCACTGTCATTCTTGTGTATGTTGATGATGTGGTTCTAGCTGGTGATGATATATTTGAAATTAATTCTATAAAGCAACGATTGGAGGCTGCTTTCACTGTTAAAGACCTTAGTGAATTACGTTATTTACTTGGCCTTGAACTTGCTCGCACAGCTGATGGCATTTTCCTTTCTCAAAGGAAATTTGCTCTTGAATTAATGAAAGATTCAGGTTATTTAGCTTGCAAGCTGGCTGTAACTCCTATGAACCCTCATTTGAAACATTCTCAAAAGAAAGGAACTCCACTTGCTAATCCTAAAGCTTATTGACATCTGATTGGCTGTTTGCAATACTTAAGTACCACACGGCCTAATTTAAGCTTTGTCAGTCAGCAGCTCAGTTAATTTGTATCTACTTCTACTGATATCCACTTGCAAGTTGCCAATCAGGTGTTAAGATATCTTAAATCTTCCCCTAGTGCTGGCATCTTTTTTTAGCTGCACCTGATATGAAACTCCGCGACTTCAGTGATTTTGACTGGGCATGTTGTGAGGACACATGCTGATCAGTTATTGACTATGTTGTTTTTCTTGGATCTTCTCTTATTTTCTGGAAAGCAAATAAACATGCCACTATCTTTGTTCACACCACAAGTATGCGGGTTGCCCCAAGTAATAAAGTAATAAGTAGAGATCGTTCTCATGGAGATTTGATAACAAAATGATCAAATAAGAGGTTAGTGAATTTAACTAAGTTGAGCTAAAACAAAGAGTTGGTGTGAAATGAGAATCTTTTGAAAACTAATTCTAAAGCTAGAAAATTCATAAAAAGCAATTGATTCTTTAACTTTCAAGATTAAATGAGTCCTAGGATTATTTTGCCCCTTTGCACTTCATTAAACTTGATTAACTTCCACTCTCTTAGTAATACAATTGACGATATGTGTTAGTCTATAGTTCAAAAACACTTGACCAAGTTTCCTAAGTCAAAATCAAGTTTTTATCTTCATTAAAAGGGCGAAGGTGCAAATTCATTAACAAATAATCACCTTAGGAGCGCCTATAAGACTTGTATATTTTTGGGTGCAAAACTAGACAAAAACAATTTTTTTGGAGCATATTTAGAAATGTCGTTAACACCGTTAATTTTTTTTTGAAATTTGGGTCCAACGAACTATTTTTCTAGAGCACTCAATACAATTATTTTTTATAAGAGCATTTATAAGGTAAATATGAGCATTTAAATAAGAACATTTATATTAATGCCCTTACTTTATTCTTTTATAAGAACATTTATAAGCAACATATGGGTGTTTACATTACAACTAAATCAATTTAAAAGAATCTAGGAGGTTAAAAAATTTTGGGCATTCACATATTTGTTTTTCTATTGACAAAACTTAATTTTATTTTGACCAAAAGGGTGCAATTAAAATTTTTTTACAAGACAAATATATGAATGACCAAAATTATTTAAATTCCTGAATTTTGTTTTGTAAATATCTATATTTAAAAGAATTCAGGGATTTAAATAATTTTGGTCGTTCGCATATTTGTCTTGTAAAATTTTTTTATTGCACCATTTTGGTTAAAATAAAATTAAGTTTTGTCAATGGAGAGACAAATATGGACATTTACAAGACAAATATGTGAATACCTAAAATTTTTTAACCTCTTAGATTCTTTTAAATCGTTTTAGTTGTAATGTAAACGTCAATATTTTCCTTATAAATGCTCTTACGAAAAGAATAAAGCAAGGGCGTTAATATAAATGCTCTTATCTAAATATCTATATTTATCTTATAAACACTCTTACGAAAAATAATTGTGTTGTTGGTTATAGTATTTTTTTTAACCTAAAAACCAATTAAATTTCTAGATTATGAGCTAATCTAGGTCTAGTTCACTATAGGCTATTTATCATATTTTTTAGTTGATTTTCTATTTCTTTTCTAGTTTTATTGCTAATCTAATTAATTAACAATTTAAATGCAATTTCAGAGTGCATACCTACAGCTAAAATAATCCTAATTAGCTATTAGATTTTTCAGAAACAAGGAATCAAGGAATTAAAATCGCTATTTCTTAAGGTTCAAAATTAGTCACTCACAAACAATCGAATCAACAAACATTCTCCATGCATTTCAACTATGAATTATCCTTGCTCCTTATTAATTCAATGAATTTAGAGTGTAGCAAATCATAAACCTATCCTCTGGTCCAACATCAGCTACATTCACAGATCCAATTTAACC
>JBAGKO010167417.1:0-19018 GCA_037177275.1 Acacia concinna | reverse complement strand
CGAAATATATATATTTATATATATATATGTTCGAATATAATAATATTATATGTGAATAATATTATTATTTAATGTTATTTTTAGTATTTAATTTATTAGATAAATTAAATAGCTAATATTAATATTCAGATTTGATTTATAGAGATAAATTAATTCGATTGGCTCATCATTTGGATTAATTGAGTGGATTAATCTATATTCAAATATAGAAATATTAATTAAGAATTATTTCTAAAAGTTTCCAAATTCATATTTGGAAATTATAATTAAGAATTAATTCTAAGAGTTTCCAAATTCAGATTTGGAAATTTGAATTATGAAGTAATTCAAACAGTTTTCCAAATTCAGATTTGGAAATTTGAATTAAGAATAAATTCAAAGAGTTTTCCAAATTCAGATTTGGAAATTTGAATTAAGAATTAATTCAAAGAGTTTCCAAATTTAGATTTGGAAATTAGAATTAATTTTTTAATTCTAAAAATTTCCATTTTAGTCCACTTGAGTTTTCTATATAAGATTGAAAACTTATGAAGGGATGTACGAGAAAAACTTAAGCGAGCCACTAGAAACCCTAGAGAGACGCAAGAGGCGCTAGCACACAACTTCGTTAGGAGTTTGTTCGTGTGTGGATACCGGTAGATGGAGGCGATCGAAGTGTCGGCTCCTCATGATCAAACAATCAGATCTAAAAGGTATTATCTTACTACTTGATTTAAACATCGTTGATAGATCCTCTATCGGGATTAGAAATTTTTTTTCTCTGCGTTGTATGTTCTAATCCCAACAAAGAGTATCTTAATTGGATTCAAAAGGAAAAGCATGTTCACATTCTTGTTGAAGAACAAGGGAAAAGACATGATTAATAGGTGGTAGAGGATCTATAAGCATGATTTGAGACTTGATTGTGCAATATTGCTCGTTTAACCCTTTCAGAAATCGAATAACGTGATCTTCATCCTAATGATGAACAACACTACTGATGGAGCCACATGCACAAGCCTTCAAAGGGAGAATGTTAGGCAATTCGTCCCATAAGATCTTCATGTGAGTGTAATAATTGGTGACTATCATGCTTCCTTGCTTTAAGCCATAAATCTCTTCTTGGAGATCGGCGATGTGGAAAATATCATATTGAGAACATCTCGATCTCAAATCATCCCAAATCTCATATTCACAATCAAACAAAAAAATGCTCTTAGTGATCGCAGAGAAAGAGATTTGGTAAGACATCACTAGATAAGGTTGTTATAATGCTCCCATGCTGAAAAAAGAGAATCAAAAGTAGACAGCAAAGAGATTGAACCATCGATAAACTTGAGCTTATTTTAAGAAAGAAGAGCCATCCACATAGTGCTTGCCCAACTATGATAATTCGAGCCATCAAGCAAAGGAGAAACAAGCACAAGTGCCGGATTTTCATTCGAGAGGATGTGAAAGAGACTAGCGAGATCAAGAGTGGTATTTGTCACCATGAACAAACGGGAAGCTTCAAGAAAGTCAAAAGAGAAAGCAACAGTCAGGAGGAGAGAGAGATAGAGAGATTAGAATGCTCTGGATACCATGTTAACAATAATTTTGGTAAAATGAGAAAATTTACTTTATTCAATAACCATTAGGGTATATTTATACAATAAGTTCACTACTACAAAAAGAGGTAAAAGTGACACACATATTATGGCGCTTCTTAAAAAGCCACAGCTTTAACATAAATATTTTGTATGACATTAAAAAAAACATATTGTGGCTCTTGTTTAAAAAAAAACATCACATGAAGTCAATATATATGATTAAAAAAACCCTTTCACGCACCCCAAAACAACTACAGTAGGAGAACCCGCCTTTAGGACCAAGAGGGGGGGTTCTCTCACTGTAGTTGTTTTGGGGTGCGTGAAGGGTTTTTTTTTAAAATTTTTAACCATATATATTAACTTTTTGTGTCGTTTTTTTAAACAAGCACCATAATAGATTTGGTTTTCCCATTGTAGCTCTTTTAGGGTGTGTGAAGGGGGTCATTTTTTTATTTTTTTAATCATATATATTGACTTTCTGTAGCATTTTTTTAAACAAGTGCCACAATGAATTTGACTTCCTATAACGCTTTTTTAAACAAGCGCCACAATATATGAAAATTTTATTTCACTCCCTCATTTTTATTCTCCCACTTGTTTTTTTGACCCTCTTATTTTAACTTCGTCTCTTTTTTTCTCTTAGTATCTTCTTTGTTTCTCTTCTCTCTTTCTTTATTTCTCTTGGTTTCATGGTTCCAACTCCATTAAAGTTTGAGGTTCACTATTGCTTGTTCTTCATATTGATCTTCACTAAAAAGGCAAACAACTCCGACTTTTTTTCTCTTTTTTTTTTAGGTTCTTTTTTTATTTTGTTTTTACCTATTCTCTTGTTCTCTTATATGATATGTTCTCTTGTATAATTTGTTCTTATATTTTTCTTCTTGTTCTCTTGTTCCATAAAATATTTTTCTTAACTGACTTTTAATATTTTTTTCATGTTTTATATTAGGTTAGAATTTAACTCTCTACTTGATTTCAAATAATCAATAGCTATGCTTGGCTTTCATTTGATGAATAACCCTCATGTTGCATTGAAGGATTTACTGCAGGCTAATTGTACCCACTTGGATGATTATGGATAGTTCTTTGTAGGGTTTTCCCTTATAGTATAAAAAAAAAGAATCAAAAGGAAAAATTAATTTTTTTAAAAAAATGACTTTAGGTGGCGCTTTTTCAAAAAAGCGCCACCTAAAGTATTTTTTTTTTTAAAAAAAATAGAACTCTTGTGGCGCTTTAAGAATCGCCACAGGAACTTATAGTAGCGCCAACAGTTGTGGTGTTTTTTAAGCACCACAAATTTATAAAATTGAGCACCACAAGATGATTTTTTTGCAGTAGTGACCTTTCAAAAGATGCTTCGTCATTAGATCCAGCACAAGTTCCATCTGCCACCAACTTAGATCTTCAATTAGTGCCTAATCAATCCTCCCTCCTATTAACCTCCTAAAGATTTGTCAATTGCTCTCAGAAAAGGTAAACGTGATTATTATGTTCCGCAGAGATATATGCCCATTACATGTATCATATTACCTCATTTGTTTCCTATCAAAACTTGTCACCTCCTTTATATTCTTTCATAACCTTCTTAGATTCCATTATTATTATTCCAACATCTCTTCACCAAGCCTTGGTTCAACCTAGTTGGTGTGCCACGATAGAAGAAGAAATGATGGCTCTTAAAAAGGGTGATACTTAGGCTCTTGTTAATTGAACTTTTGGGAAAACTGCTATTGGATGTAACTAAGTGTTCATGGTTAAGACTAAAGTTGATGGTACCTGAGAACATTTGAAAGCTGACATATCTCTGAAACTTTCTCTCCTATGGCAAAATTGATATATGCTCCTTTCTTTATATCATTGGCAACTACTTCTAATTAGGACATTCATCAGCTAGATGTTAAAAATATGTTTTTAAATAGTGATCTTCATGAGGAGATCTACATGACGCAACTACCTAGATTTGTTGCTCAAGGGAAATAGAAAGGTGTGCTACCTTTGAAAGCTGTTATATGGTTTAAAGCAGAGCCCTAGTTCTTGGTTTTATAGGTTTTGCTCTGTAGTTAAGAAATTTAGATTGACTCAGAACAAGTATGATCATTCTGTGTTTTATCAGCAGTCAGATGCTGGCATGATTCTTCTAGTAGTATGTAACTCCCTAGAATTCCCATATGGAAAACCTAATAAACAATATTTCCACTAAATATTGAATTTTGGAAAAATTCTAGAAAGATTGTTGTGGAGGTAACCAGGTTGTGGTAGACTTTTGGATGACCAAATGAATTATAAAAATTATGATATTTTACAGGATGAAATTAGACATCCTAAGCTTTAATTTTATAGGTCAACCAAACCAATTGGATTTATATACTAAGAGATATGAATTTTTGAAATTTGCTTAGTGAAATTCATTAGTTTCTAAAGCAACATTCAGAAATGAATTTCCTAGAAATTCTATGATTTCAATTGAGCAAAGAAATTATTTTTCCCTAAAACTAGATTCAATAAGGAACATTTGAGCTTTGGAATAAATTCAATTGGATATTTAAACAGTTAGATATGAATTTTCAAAGGGTAAAATGGTAATTTGCAAAATAATCAAAACAAATTATTTTCCCTAAATTTCAGAGGCATTTCAGCAGGGGTAGTGGAATGAATTTTATGTAAGTGAAATAAGTTTACACAAGAAGGAAAGATGAAACTTACGCAAGAAGGACAAATAGACCAATAAGGTGCAAACACGTGTAAGTATGACTTGGAGACCTTTTTAAGAGTCTTCTTCAGTCTTCCAAGACCATAGAGGTTGACCAAAACTACAGAGGAAAGAGGGAGAAAGAGAGCTCAAGAACAAGGAGTTAATCAAGGTCCCATAGCTCAAATTCTCAAGCTAAGTTACCGTAAAACATTGATTTCTTTTAGTTTTCGGTATTCAGGACCTCTCCTAACTACTTTCCCTCCATCAATTTATTGGTTTGAAGGAAAAATCATAAGAAGAAAGAGAGGGGAAGTTTCATCTAGAGAGAGAAAGTGAAGAAAATCTAAGGTAACTTCTGAAGCTTCGATTCTTTCAGTTCAAAGTTACTATTGTGATTGTTTGTGACATGAGTTTGTGGTTGTTTGGCTTGGCTTAGACTTGTTTTGTAATATTGGAGGCATGAACCCTAAGGGGAGGCTCTGCCCAAATTTTAATTGATCATGTAAGAAATAGATTAGATGGCATAAACAAGTGATTTAAGGTATAAAGAAGGTGTTTACGGAAAGAAACATTGAAAATCCGTTTTCCCCCAATTTTTGTAGAATTTCGTTTAAACCTAATTTGGGCATGATGGAGGTTGATTTTGGTGGTTTTTATGCTTCTAATGGGTTTAGGATGAAAAATTGTGTGGGATAAAGGTAGGGAAATCATTTTGGAAGCAATAGAATTGAAATTGGTATTTTTGTCTAAAATTAGTATCATTTTGATTTGGGCCTGAAATAGGGGGAAAGACTTGTATTTTGTTAATTTTGAGCCCAAAAATGGATTCTCCATGTGAAATTATGTAGGGGTAGCCTAGTTTATAATTTTTGGAATGATGTAAATACACCAAATATAAAAGGACATAGACCGGTTTTCCTAAAGATATCTAATTTCGTCATTGTGCGTTTTTAGGAGAATAATTATGGTATGAGTTTAGAAATGAAGAATGAATGAGTAATAACTCATTTATTATACCTTTGGTATTTTAGGGTCAAATTTTTCCTGGTAGACTAAAAGATTGAGCGAAGAAAGGATAGGCAAGCTGGAAATGCATCTAGGCAGTAGCTCTAACTTTCATACTTTATGTGATTGTTTATATGCTGCCATGTTTTGTGATATGAATTGTCGATTACATACCTAGCTGTGGAGTGGGAAAAACACAAGTACTACCTGTGGTAAAAGCACAAGTACCACTGGCTCATGTGGGACCTAGTTGAGGTGAGATATACCAATAATTTGCACGTGAAGTGTATTGTAGCTAGCCAAGCAAGGCTAAGATGTTGATATGAGATGTTGTGACATAAATGTTCTATTGTATTATATGGTGTATTGCATGTATAACTTTCATATATTTATAATTGATTATGAGTTACTACTGGGATTCTTTTGAATCTAACCATTTCCAATAAAATATAATCTACTCAGCTAAACAAAGTGGTTATGAGGGTAAAGATGTAGAGACTGGAAACTGAAGGAACAGGGCCCACAACAGCTTGTCGTGCAACTTCTCCTATTTATTTTATTTTGAGACTGTGAAAAAATATGGTTGTACATCCCATGGGATACTATAAAGATATGAGCACTATACATATATCAGTACATATTATGCTAGTTTTGCTTGCCATTCGAATTGCGCTATATTCCTCTTATTAATGTCGGATTAAAAGATGGATGTGACATAGTTTATATTGATGACATTATCATTAGTGGCAGCAATACCTCCCAAATTTCAGAGCTTAAAGCCTTACTTAATTCTTATTTTCAAACAAAAGACTTATGCCAGTTGAAATACTTTCTTGGGATTGATGTTATGAGAAACAAGAAATGTATCTTCTTGACTCAAAAGGAAATATGTTCTTGATCTTCTAAATGAGATAAGGAAACTTAGAGTGGCACCAAGTTGTATTCCCATAATTCCCAATCCATTCTTGGATATTGATGATAGCATACCATTTGATGAACTTCTTGATGATATAAAGAAAAGGATAGATCCTGAGAAGATTAAACCATTTTCATATTTGAAGTGATTTCACAAGGCTAATTAGAAAATTGAATTATCTCACAGTGACTTGTCCTAATGTGACTTTCATAATCAACGTACTCAATCAATTCATGAAAGCTCCAATAGTTGCTCAATAGGAAGCCTTATAATATGTTTTGCATTATTTGAAAGGTTCTCTACGTCGTGGTATATTCTATACTAATTATGAATACACCAAGGTTTAGACCATAAGGAGGTCCACCACCGAATACTATGTATTTGTCGGAGGAAATTTGATATCCCAAATGAGCAAGAAGCAGGATGTGGTGTTGAAATCTAGTGCAAAAATAGAGTTAACAGCCCTATCTCAATTTGTGCAGGAGATTGTATGGATTCTTCAGCTAATGAAAGAAGTTGGCATTGCCACATCATTTACTGTGAAGTTATAGTGCCCCAAATAAAGTAGTCCTACATATACATTCTAACTTCGTTAGGAGTGTTCAAGAATTTCACGTCCCTGTCTTCATGTCCCAATCTCAAGCAATCTTTTCCTGTCCCAAAAATTATTGGGCTTGGAAAAAATTTGTTTGGGATCATATTTCTTTTCACTTAGATATATGTATATATATTAAAAAATACTTTAAAACCAAAATCATAAACCCAAAGAGTGTCGGTGTCAAAGAAAGCACAACATTAAAATTTTGAGAATATTAAATTATTGATGAATTTGTAATTTTAATTTACTTTAAATATTTGTATTGGTATAACTTGGTACAATATAATATTGATCTAATTATATATTTGTATAAGATTATGGGAAACATAATAAATTAGGCTAATTCTTGTCAAAATTGGGCAAAATTAAAAAAAACATAAAAAAATGGAGGGGGACTTTTCAGGAATTCCCGATCCCGATCTGAATGGGAATTTTTGGTATCGAGAATGGCATTTTCCGATCTTGTCCCGGCCCGGCCCGAGACCACCCCCAAACTCCGTGTTCCATGAGTGCACAAAATACATTGAAATTGACTAGCATTTTATTTGAGATAAGATTAAGGAGAATTTTATCTCTGCAGGGCATGCGCAATGAAGTGGCCAATTGGGAGATCTCTTAACAAAAGCTCTAAATGGGATTAGAGTTGAATACCTTTGTAACAAATAGGGCATAATTAACATATATACTTCAATTTGAGGAGGAGTATTAAGAATAAATTAGGAAAATATGTGTTGTAATTATAGTAATAATTATAAAAGCAATAGAATCTCAATATGATTAGTAATTAAGAGCTATTATTACTAGGGCTCTCTCCTCTTATATAAATACCTTATTATTTTATATGAAAAGAAACACAATTCATATTCTCTTTTCTTCAACTTACAATATCAAACATAATATGTTGATCCATAGCAAATAATCATTGAAGGTAGTTCAAATACGGGCAAAGAAGAACAATATATAAAATGGTATAGAGACCTCTAAAAATAGGTAAAGAAAAATAAGAGCATGTTCAGTAAGAGGATTTGGAGGAAAGGGGAGGGAAGGAAAATTTATTGTGAGTTAGATTTAAAAAAATTGGAGAAATATGGTTAAAAGATTTTAAAAAAATTCTTATTTTTGTTATTTTAATTCTCTCTTCAATAAAATTTTATAGTCCCACCTTTTTCAATTTTTTTGTAAATCCAACACTACAAATTTTCTATACCCCTCCCTACCAAATAGCTCTTTGAATAACCCTCAATAAAATGATTGCATGGGACTTTTTGATTAACAATTTGTTCAAATATTTTTTTATTAATTCATATGCAATATATCTAGCCCGCTCTAAGAAGTTGAAATAAGGTTTGATGTGGTAGTCAAATAAAATTGGTTGCGTCAAATTAAAATTTTCATTTCTTTTATAAATATTGTTTATATGAATGTCCATTGACTTATATCCTACTCAATATCTAATACTCTCTTATACTTTCTCCCCATATATTACCTACTAATATTGACTGCAAAAAGTCAATTTTATTGGCCACAAAGTCAAGTCTTCTTGGCCATATTATTTGACAAAGTGAGTTTAATATTCAAGACAAAATTTGCCTATAAATATAGAGATTGGAGAGCATTGTAAGAACTCCTATGTGAATGAGAACAATTCCATATTCATTTCTCTCTTCCTTCATCTTATCTCTTGCTTCTTATCTCATATTTGCTTTGCTTTTATAACACATTATCAACACGATAATTCTAAAGGTATACCATATACTTCTCTTAGAGTTATCTTCACAATTTCTTCTACTTGATCTTGAACAATCCGGGATAGTCTAAGCCGCAATATGAAATTAAAGATACTCGTTTACCGATTATTTTAAATATCAAGGTTCATGGCTAAGATTGGAGATTATTATTGTTTTTATATCTTATTTATATCTCCTTTACATGCTTTTCTATTTTATTAATATTTTTATTGTAGAGTGGTCAGAAGCCATATTGTTATAATTTCTTATTTTGAAGATATGTGACATGAAGTTATATTAATATTATTTCCTATTATATAGCTAGAAACTATATTTCTCTTATTATTATGTTGAGATTATATGACCATAAGTCATATCATTTTAATATCTTATTTATATGTATATATAATGGCTAGAAGCCATATAATTTTGTATATTCTATCTTATTGTATGACCAGAAGTCATATACAATTTTTATTTATCCTAAAGATAAATGGCTTGAAGCCATATCATTCTAATTTCTCATCATTGGCATGAAGCCATGAGAAACAAATGGCTTGAAGTTATGAGAACCAAATGGCCTAAAGCCATATAGTTTTAATTTAATTTTATTATTTTGATTTATGTATTATTTCCTATCTTTATGAGTTTTCTATCATTATCATTGATATTAATATTCTATATTTCATATTTTAATAATTTCCATTTCTTTCTTTAATTAGCTTGAACCATGTCAAACCTTAAAAAACTTGAATTTGTGGCTCTTTACATTACTGGAAAGAACTATTTATCTTGGATGCTGGATGTTGAAATCCATCTGAATGCCCTTAGTCTGAAGACACGATTAAAGAAGGGAATCAAGCATTAAACCAAGACAAAGCTAAATCCATGATTTTTCTACGCTACCATTTGCATGAAGGTTTAAAAATTGAATATTTGACTGTAAAAGACCCACTTGTCCTTTGGAACAATTTAAAACAAAGGTATGACCACCAGAAGATGGTCATCCTCCCAAAAGCTCGTTATGACTAGATGCACTTGCGGTTGTAAAATTTTAAATCTGTGAGTGAGTATAACTCTGTCATGTTTAGAATTTCTTCTCAGTTAAAATTATGTGGGGAGAATGTTACTGATGAAGATATGCTAGAAAAAACGTTCTCCACATTTCATGCATCCAATTTGCTCTTGCAGCAACAATATCATGAGAAAGGTTTCAGGAAATATGCTGAGCTAATTTCTTGCCTCCTTGTGGCAGAATAAAATAATGAGTTTTTGTTGAAAAATCATGAATCTCGTCCAACAGGTTCAAATCCATTCCCAGAAGTGAATACAGTAACAAATGAATCTGTTTGTGGTTGTGGACATGGACATGGGCATAGAGGTGGCTATAATCGTGGACATGGTCGTGGCTGTGGTGGATCAGATTCTCACCCAAAGTGGGGAAAAATTGATAAAAACTATAAAAGGGAAACAAATTTGCATAATAAATATGATGGAAATCCCTGCTATCGTTGTGGAGGAAAGGGCCATTGGTCTCGTACCTGTCGTACATCAAGACACCTTGTTGACCTCTACCAAGAATCTCTTAAAAATAATGGTAAAGGATTAAAAGTTGAAGTAAATCATGTTGATAAAGTTGAAAGTTCTGAGTATAGAGACATTGTTATTACTCATTTAGATGATATTAGCCATTTGGATGTTGTCGATTTCTTAGTTTAAATTATCTTTGTCTATTTGAACTCCTATGTTTTAATGTATTTAAAGTTGCACCTATCAATAAGTATTTCCTTTTAATTATGTCTTTATTTGTGTTCATGTATCTTGAATGAAGAATGAATTCTATTGGCATCAATCCTGAAGATTAGTGTCTCGTTGATAGTGCAACAACCCATACCATACTTAGAAATGATAAAGATTTTTCTTCCTTGATAATGTAAGAAGCCAAAGTTCAAACAATATCTGATAGTATAAATCTGATTGAAGGCTCCTGAAGAGCTAGTATTTTGTTACCTGAAGGAACAAAATTGTGTATTGATAATGCATTTTATTCTAGCAAGTCTAAAAGAAACTTATTGAGTTTCAAAGATATCCGCAAAAATGGGTATCACATGGAAACAAAAACTGAAAATAATAAGAAATATTTTGCTATCACAAATTTTGTTTTTGGTAGAAAATGCATATTAGAAAGACTTTCTACCTTTTCTTCTGGCTTATAGGACACATATATAAGCACAATTGAAACACATGCTATTGTAAACTAGAAGTTTACAAATAATAAAGAAAACCAGAAGACTAATCATGCAAATCAAAAGTTAGCCAATGTAAACTAGAAGTTTACTGATGAATTTAATGTTTGGCATGATCAATTGGGCCATCCCAATTTAATTATGATGCGAAAAATAATTGGGAATTCTTATGGGCATATCCTGAAGTGTAAAAAAATACCACAATCTCATGATTTCTCATGCGCTACATGTTTTAAGGAAAGTTGATTATACGGCTCTCACCAAGCAAAATAGAAAGTAAATCACTCACATTTCTAAAAAGAATAGAGGGAGATATTTGTGGGCCAATACACCCACCATGCAGACCGTTTAAGTATTATATGGTTTTTAATTGATGCATCAATTAAATAGTCACATCTTTGCCTATTATCTTCTCGCAACCTGGCGTTTGCGAGATTACTTGCTCAATTATTAGATTAAGAGCACATTACCTTGATTATCCTATCAAGAAAATACGTCTTGATAATGCTGATGAATTTACTTCACAAGGTTTTAATGAATATTGTATGTCCCTTGGAATTGATGTTGAACATCCTGTAACTCATGTTTACACACAAAATGGACTTGTAGAATCATTGATTAAACAGTTACAATTAATTGTGAGATCTCTACTTATGAGATATAATCTCCCAGTTTCTACCTGGGGCCATGACATTTTACATGTAGCAATGTTAATTCGCATTAGGTCAATAAGTTATTTAAATGTTTCCCTCTTATAAATGGTTTAATATTTCCCATTTAAGAATTTTTGGGTATGCAGAATACGTGCCAGTAGTACCACCACAACACACCAAAATGAGTTCTCAAAGAAGGATGAGAATATATGTTAGGTATGAATCTCCTTCAATTATAAAATATTTAGAACCATCTACAGGATATTTGTTTACGGCACGATTTGCTGATTGTCATTTTAATGAATCACTCTTCCCAACATTAGGGGGAGAAATAAGCAGTTGAGTAAAGAGAGTAGCTTGAATGAATTATCATTGGCTCATTTTAATCTTCGTACAAAACAATGTAAACTGGAAATTCGAAAAATAGTTCATTTACAGAATTTAGATAATCAAATGCCAAATGCATTTACTGACAAAAAAAAGTGACAAAGTCATATATCCCAGCTGCTGATGCTCTTATGAGAATTGATGTCCTTGAAGCACAACCAGTTATGAATGCATCAAAAGCACGCTTAAAGTATGGTAGACCCATCGGTTCTAAAGATAAAAATCATCGAAAGAGAAAAAGAGCTAAGAATATAGATGGTTAGTTATAAAATAATTAAAAAAAATAATAGCTCAAGAAGAGTCAATCCCTGAAGAATTATTATCTCTATAGAAGAGAATATATTAGTCTCAGAAGAGACTCAACCACTTGAATTATATGAAAAACTAATGAAATCTCAATAAATTATGTTATAAATAGAATCAAATGGGACCGAACTAGAGTCAATATTGATGACATATTTGCTTAAAATATAATATATATATATATATATATATGATGTAATGAATGATAATGAGGATCATGAGGCAACATCCATTAGTGAGTGCCAACAAAGGAAGGATTGGTCTCTATGAAAACATGTCATTAATGCAAAATTGAAATCATTAGCCAAATGAAAATTTTTTGGACCTATAGTCCTAACACCTAAAGATATAAAGCCAATTTGATACAAATGGGTCTTTGTGCAAAAGAGAAATGAAAATGGTGAAATTATAAGATATAAAGCACATCTTGTAGCACAAGGCTTTACACAAAGACTCGGTATCGATTTTGAAAAAATGTATTCACTACTAGTGGATGCAACTACTTTTCATTATTTGATTAGCCTAACAGTAAATAAAGGACTTGATTTGCGCCTAATGGATGTTGTGATTGTGTATTTATATGACTCACTTGACAATGATATTTATATGAAAGTCCTTGAAGGACTCAAGGTGCCAAAAGCATCCAATTCAAGTTCTCGAGATCAATACTCAATTAAGTTAAACAAGTCCTTGTATCGTTTGAAGCAATCAGGCGCATTTGGTATAATCATCTTAGTGAATATCTGTTGAAAGAATGATACAAAAATGATTCAATTTGCCCATACATTTTTGTAAATAAATTTAGAAGTGGGTTTGCTATAATTGCTATTTATGTTGATGATATTAACATTATTAGAACTCCTGAAGAGCTTCAAAAGGCAATTAATTGTTTAAAGAAAGAATTTGAAATGAAAGACTTGGGAAGAACAAAATTCTGCCTTAGATTACAGATTGAGTACCTCAAAACTGGGATCTTTGTATATCAAGAAACTTACACAAAGAAGGTCCTAAAGCATTTTTATATGGATAAGTCACATCCATTATGTACTCTAATGGTTGTAAGGTCTTTGCAAGTTGAAAAAGACCTATTCAGACCTCAAGTAATTAGAGAAGAAGATGATAAAGAACTACTTAGTCCAGAAGTACCATATCTTAGTGCTATTAGAGCACTAATCTATCTTGCTAATCATACACGTCTTGATATATCATTTGCTGTTAATTTATTAGCAAGATGTACTTCTTGACCAACACGAAGGCATTGGAATGGAATGAAGCATATTCTCCGTTATCTTAGATGCACTATGGACATGGGGTTGTTCTACTCAAATGTATCAAAACATGAACTAATTGGTTATGCAAGGATTTTTATTATCTAATCATCATGATAGTAAATCACAAACTAGTTATCTGTTTATATGCGGAGGTGCAGCTATTTCATGGAGATCTATAAAACAAACTATATCAGCCACGCCATCTAACCATGCAGAAATTCTAGCAATGCATGAGACAAGTCGAGAATATGTATGGTTAAAATCAATGATACATCACATACAAACCTGTTATGATTTATCTTCAGGCAAAATAAGTCCAATAATCCTATATGAGAATAATACTGCATATATTGTCCAACTACGAGAAGGATATATCCAGGGTAATAGAACCAAACATATTTCACCAAAATTCTTTTTCACCAGTGACCTTCAAAAGGATGGTGAAATAGATATTCAACAAATTCATTCAAATAAAAATCTAGCAGATTTATTTACCAAGTCACTTCCGGGCACAATCTTTGAAAAGCTAGTATATGATATCGGTCTTCGGAGACTCAAAAATCTCAATTGACGTCTTTAAAAGGGGGAGTAGATATACGTTGTACTCTTTTTCCCTTATCTAGGTTTTATCCCACTGGATTTTCCTAAAAAGGTTTTTAATGAGGCAGCACTGGACAGTGTATTAATGAATGATGTACTCTTTTCTTTGGCTAGGTTTTTATCCCACTGAGTTTTTCTTAGTTAAAGTTTTTAATGAGGCACATTCATAATGGACATCCAAGGAGAAGTGTTATGAATATTATTTATGTGGATGTCCATTGACTTATACCCTAGTCAACATCTAATACTCTCTTATATGTTCTCCCCTATGTTTACCAACCAAGATTTATTCCACCAATTTCAACATTCAAGGCCATCATTTTCCACAATCTTCATCATCAAATTTGACAAAATTGCTTGACGTTAATAACTATTTTTGCCTATAAATAGAGGCATAAAAAGCATTGTATATACACTCCTACCACAAATATTTGCCTAACTCTTTTTCTCTTCAATCTCTTAGGGCTCGTTTGAAACAAGGAAAATGAGGGAAAATAAAGAAAAGGAAAGGGAGAAAAAATATTATTTAAATGTATGTATGGTTCAATAGTCTTTTTACTAAGATGAATAAGTCCAATATATATTTAAATAATATTTCTCCTCTCTTTTCTTTCATTTCCTTTCCCACCTTTTCTATGATTTAACTGAGCCCATAATTCTTATCTAAAATTTCTTTTACTTTTATAACAATAACTAGTAAGTACCCACGTGATGCACTGATGAACATGTATATTTTAAAGTTAATTCATTAACATGTTAAGTTTGTACATACAAGTAAATAAAAGAAATATATGAGTAAAACTTAGTGAATATATTGAAGTTAGTTAATCAAAATTCTTACATTTATGGCCAGTATGTTGACGCTGCTTGTAGTGAATATCATCTGCCATTAGTTTTCACGATTGCTTCCAAACTATTTCTGGCCTCCCAAAACAATTACAGATGAGCAATGTGCAAAACAATGGACGTAGGTAGCAAGAATTTGCCTATTGGCTAGCTTCTATTATTGCATTTGTATATTCCCTGTCATCTTCTACAAACTGAGTGAATAACATGCATCCCTAAAAGAAGCATACTCTACCCCATCCACTGTTCTTATTTCTTGGTAAGATTTAGGGCCTTTAACAATAGTTAGTAGCATTCTCAAATAAAAGGCTTCTCCAGCCCCTGGCGGTACATAATATATTCTTCCTATTGAAAAACCAGACTTACGTAAATCCCACTGAAGATAATCTTTTTTTAAAGACAAATTTGGTGGGAAACTCATATTTGAAACAGGTTCCATGCACGACCTTTTTAAATGGTATTTAATCCATATATTTTATACTCAAGTAATTCAAATTATGTTAATATACATTATGGATGCTATTGACACAATTTTAATCAGTCATTATCAGTCTCATTAATGATTACGGACGTTTGAAGCTATATGAGAATGTGACATGATTCAAATCTTCCATGACTATCAGATTTCAGGTAGTGCTAAATATTATTGGCTCACTAACTTATTTTTAATTCCATATGATAACCCAACAATACTAATAGAATTTATGTTTATGATATTAGGGGCACAAGCATCAAATGTGTGCTCTTAGATGACATTGCTGATGAAACATATAGAGAACTATTGAGATCTAAGGAAAGATTAACCTCTCTTCTCATTCAATTTTGCTCTCTCCAAAAGGCTAAAGGTATTTTACTTATATATAGGTATATTTATATATATAAAACTTCACTGTTGCACGCAAATTATTAAGCCATAAGGACTTTTGAGTGACAACTGAAATTAATAATCACATTGTCAATGTGTAGGGAAATTAATAGTTTAAAGTTATAGAAGTGTAACCAAAGTGGTCTTGAATTCACTTCCTCCGACATATAGATATTATGTGTACATGCTTGGTAGTAATGAAGCTTCTCATTTCACAAGAAGTTGATTCGATCTATGTATCATCTACAAAGAATTGGTATTGTGTGTGTCTCCTTTATGTATCACCTGGAAAGAATTAATGGGTGTTTGTGTCGTCTATGTATCGTCCGCAAAGAATTCATGTGGTGTTTGTGTTTAAGTTAGTTAGGTTTATGATGAAGAAATCATTTGTGTTTTAGTTATGTGGTTTTATTTGTTGGTGCATTTTATTTGGTACAATATCATGTATTGTGAATTAATATTATGAATGTTTTAAATTTAGTATTCTATTTAAATTTATCTATCATCATTATGCATATTGGATAAGCTGAAATTCAATTTATAGATTCAATTTTGTATATACATAACTACATAATTGCCATAAATTTTATAGGGAAATTTGCATTGAGGTCCCAAATAAGGGACTTTATTTCAAATAGGTCATATGTAGGAAATTTATTACTGTCAGGTCCCAAGGTTGTTAATATAACCCCTAGGGTTGTTAATAACAACCCCAGGCCAGGGGCTATATTAACAATCTCGGGGTTGTTAATTGGGACTTGACAGTAATAAATTTCTTAACTTGGGACCTAAGAAGAGTATATTTTTTTTCACAGGACCTATTTGACGTATATTTTCTTATTTGGGACCTAAGTGTAATTTTCCCAATTTTATAAGTATTATTAATTTATAAAGTTTAAGTGTTTTTTTATAGACGTCGAGAATTAAGTGCATAAAAATAGCCTGGATTAAACTAAAATCCAGAGTAGGTGGATTGTTTGACAAACAATAAGGACCACGTACACAATTTGTTATGGTACATATTTTTGTGATTCACACATTTATTATTTATTTTAATTTCTAATTACGCTAACTAATCAAATTTTGGTGAATAGATTGGCAAATAATATAAAATAATTTTTAAGTAAGGTACCTCTATAATTTATGGAGATAAACATATTTATATATAACAAAAATCATTGACAGAAATAATCATAAAAAACCAGGTAGACGTGCTATGTCAGTAAAAATATTAAAATTAATTTAACTATTTTAAGTTACATAATTAGTTAAAGATATTATTTTTTATGATACTATATAAAACAACAAATGTGAACTAAAGTAAAACATTAATAAATATTTATGTAAATGCTAATTTTTAGGCGACAGTTGTATAACGTTAGGGGACTAAGAGATCTATATAATATTATTATATATTAACTATACCCACCCCACTAGTAACATAATCGTAAAAAACATAGACGTGTTATGTCGATAAAAATATTAAAATTAATTTAACTATTTTAAGTGATATGATTAGTTAAAGATATTATTTTGTATGATATTATATAAAACAAAAAAAGTGAAATAAAGTAAAAAATAATAGATATTTATGTACATGCTAATTTTTAGGAGGCGGTTGTGTAAGGTTAGGGACTAAGAGATTTAATGCTACCTATATAATATTATTATACACTAACTATATCCACCTTACTAACACAACTGAAAAAACACATGTAGTAGACATGCTATATAATATTAACTATATCCACCTCACTAATTATATAACTGTAAAAAAAGATCCCATGTTCCCCACTCTCCCCACTCTCATCCCCCCACTTCCCCCCTCTGAGAATATAGGTTGTTGTGTGGGGTGATTGAGAGCATAACTGTAAAAACATAGGGTGGGAAAAACATGTATGAAATTGGGGAAAAAAGAAAGGAAAAAGAAAAAACATTTAAAAAAATTAGAGGCTGACATAGACACTCTAGGAAGCCTGCTTTGGGGACTACTTATATATATATATATAATAATCGTCTTAGTTAATAGTTACTTGTTATCCAATATTTGATGAAATAATTTTATCTATCATATTAGATGTGGAACAATCATTGACAGAAATAACAAATAATATTCACGCTGAAATTCCTTCACTTTACACCACCGAAGTATGAAAACCATATGGCTAGCATCATGACACTCCATATGCTCGAACAACTGAACAACAAAATCCCCCCAAAGAGTACACTGAAGACGCTGCATCCTGAAAGCAATTAAACAATCAAGTCATTATTGACATTGGTAAAGCACAATTTTGTCCATCAACACAACACCATATACAATCACAAATTACATGAGTGTAAAAGAAATGAAATGATCAAAACAATACCCCTCATCCATTATTTCAATATCAACCCTAAGCTGGCAATGACCTTCTACAATGCTCTCTTCACGAGCACCTGCCCCAGTAATCTTCCCGATGACATTTGCTAGCAACACAAACTTCAAATTTAAGAGAAAGGAAAATGATTTAGCCATATAAGCAAAGCACACCACAATATTAAAATAACTCACCCATGATGAACCGATTATCAAAATTGTCAGTCATGATGTTAGAGAAAGGCTTGGAGGCTAATCCAAAGTGGGGAATGTGACCGTCATCCACGATTGGACTTACCACGGTTTGAAACATGAAGTTAATGCGATAAGGGTGGTCAGTAGTGCGGTAATTGCCAATAGTAGGCACAACTTCGAAACGCATCAAAACACACATTCTACCCTCATGCAGGCTGTTTTGACGACGTTGAATGAACCTGCTGCGCACTGTCCCATGTATTCTATCACCCTATACAAGAAAAACAAAAAAAACTTTAAATATTGCACAAAAAACAAATGTTGCATATTGAGTAATCACTCACATCAGCATCCTGTATCATAAGCTCAATAGAGGACGCATTTCCTTAAGCAAATCGAGATGACATCTTCTACATAGGAATAATACGGACACAAATCTTCTAGTTCTAATAGGTAGTGTTTATTGAGCGTACAACATCATACAAGGTAGCTATGAGGGAAAGTTGAACAATAATCAGGAAGAAACCAAATAACATACATAAGAAGATAGGTAGTCAGGGGTATCCCCAATCTCTCTATTTATAGATCCCACCCCCACATTCCCCCACCCACATCCCCCACTTTCCCACTTTCCCCACTCTCCCCACCTGTATCATGGCCTTCCACAGAAACTGGTATTTTGTAAACTACCTCAAACCACAAGAAAAAAACTAACATCTCTCATTTTTGTCTGTCTATATATTTAGAAACGTTAAACATGTGGCACAACCTTTAAATATCTATTTTT